>CH003379.1:165483-305335 GCA_000149265.1 Ciona savignyi
CAGGGTATATGGTGGAATAGTTTGTTGGCACATTTGGTGTACGTAAAAAGACGAAAGTAATAATTAAGGGGGGATGTCTGTTATCAAAAGAGCCAATATTTACTAGTCCATTTACCTTTTGTTTTCCCTCATTACTCCAAATTGTTATCAATAAACAGTAAATCTAATATTATTGAATAAACATTCATGTACAAGCGTTTTCACTTACTCGAATGTTAAGGTTACATATATATTGCCACATATTATGCAATTAGTAGACAGTTGTTTCACCCTAATATGAAAAATTAAGTTTACCCAGCTTTACAAGTGTTTTGTGTGTGTAAGTACTCTAGTTATGTTTATTAAACTGCTTCAGCCATTTGTATTGTTTATTATACAGCTTCTCTAGGTATGTTAATTATGTAATGTATATTATACAGTATATTATTGACTGCTAAAAGTAGGGATATAATTAAAAATACACTGTAACACATTAAAATCTTACAAAACATTAGCATTTAACAGTTTTTTTTTATTCAAAGAAGGGCATTTAATTATTTAATTCATACCACAAGACACAACTAAATTGCACAAAAGCGCATTGAACAAATTTGTTTTTACACCCACAAAAACCTTTAATTGTTTAACATACGGAAAATTATATATTGATTTTATTACACAGAGAAAGGATTGAGGTGAATGGTTGCGGCATTTTCATTTTCATCTTATACCCCGGCGCTTACGTCGACCTCAATTCCAATGACTTAAATCGAGCGACCGCACGAAAGCAACTGCGGATATACTGCGCTGGGGTGTGGCACAACTTTGTCATATGCTTGGCTGCATGCATGCTTATATTTTCACTACCATTCATGCTTTCCCCGTTTTATGTGAGGGGACAAAACGGAGTGGTTGTAACACATCAGACCAGTGTAAGTAAATTAACCTGGTTTTATTTCATTGTATTGCTGATATTTTCAAAGCATATTTTTTTCCAGTAAAAACAAAAGCCAAAACATGTAAGAAAACATTTATTAAACTGAATTCTTTTAGCTTTATTGTTTTGGTAAAAATTAAGTTCTATTATACATTGTGTTTTTTAAAAAATACTCTGGAAAATCCAGATAGTTTTAAGTATCGTATTTATCTTATTACACCCCAAGCTTCCCCAAAATTATTTTTATATTTTAAAAATATTTGTGATAATTTATTAAATATTTTAAAACCATTTTCCTTTTGCCTTTATATTTCTAATATCTAAAAAAAACAAATTTCTTACTAAATATTCGATAATTCAAACATTTTTATAATAACCCCCAATTTCATTTTCAGAATTCCCCTTTACGGGGACCAAGTGGGTTAACAGTCGGCGATAGGGTGGGCTATATTGGGGGCTGTCAAGTAACGGACACAAAATCTTGGTTTAAATGCGTCAATGAGAGCAGAGTTATGCCACAAATGGGTAAATTGATTTTAAACTTTTTAACCTCCGTCCTGAACACTTTACTTTTCCATTGTCTACTTGGGAATGTCACTTAATAAACTTTCATGAAAGGATTCAAACAAAAATAATAAAATTTTATCTATTTTTATTACTTTGTTGACTTTATTTATTAACATTCATTAACATAAACTCCTAGGTTCCTGCATCAGTTCAAAGAATCTACAGAAACTCGAGTTGAAATCCCCGAAATCCTTCCAACCTCCTTCCATTGTATCAGATGTAAAGTCAGATTGCTGTGGGGAATCCCCCCCACCGACCCATCTCTGCTACCATTACATGGCGGCCAAGAACAGGGTGATCAATGTTTTCTAACATTTTATGTTTATTATCATTGGTTTTTGAAAATCATTTTTTTGTAATTTTAACAATTTTTGTCATATTTAGTTAGGATAGGATAGGATATTCATCTTTATCCCCATGAATGGGACAACCAAGGGGGTTAACACACGGGCAATCGTCAGATCACCTCGCGCCCATCGTCGGTTTACCGGAGCTATTGCAGTGTGTTGAATATGATAGACACGTTCTTTCAATTTGGTAGAACCCATCAATCCGCTGGGTTCACGCAATGTCCATTAAATGCATTGCCCAAGGACACAACCAACTAGCTAGCGACCAGTTACGCACCTGCAACCTTTCGATTGAAAGGCGACGCACTTAACCGTTAGACCAACGGGCCGGTTAGCGTATTACCTGTGTTAAACCTTTTCATTTTAAACATGAATATCGTTTAATATGTTATCACAACCATCTTTCACTAGCTGAAGTCTGAAAGTTTGTTTGGTGGACTTCAGGTACTGGCCTAGTCATATTTGTTCTTGGATAAGGCACATATGTAACAGTAAAAATAAAACTTACACAATACACTGCAATAGCTTCATTAGACAAACCGTAAACGAAAGGTAATTTAATGATAAACATGTGATAATTCCCTGTTGTGTTTTTCCATTCACAGGGATAAACATGACTATCATATCCATTTACAGGTTCATGCTTGTTTGCCTGGACGGACAATGATGTCGTTTAACGATTGCTCAAATAACTTGGATTGTGAAAACGATTTGATCACCAGTACTTCTGCCGGCATTTGTGCTTTTCCTCTGATAGGTACTTATACAATTATCATTAGCACTGTGTGATTAGTTTAGTTGGTTTATTTATTGCACCATGTGATTACTTATGCTAATATAGATTGTCTGATTAATTAGCTTATTGGGTCAGTGTGTCGCTTTTTAGCTGAAGGGTATCAGGTTTGAAACTTGCTGCTAGTTTGTTAATTAGTTCTGTCATTTGGCGAGGCACCAGTGGATTAATGGGTTTTATGAAATTAAAGGAATGTTTTAATCATACACAACACACTACTATAGCTCCAGTAACCCGATGCGGGGTGATCTGACGATTACCTGACTCTTAACGCCCCTTGTGTTTTCCCATTCCAGAGGATAAACATCAATATCCTATCCTGAATATTAGTAGAACTGGTTTTTCAACTTTAACATACAACTCAGACGATATGAACCCATGTTTCACAGACGACACAAACACACGATTCATGCGACTTGAGATATCACGCAACAGCGTCCCATCCACACAACACGTGTTGTACCTGGGTGAGCCAGCAGATTTGATTCGTTTTCTCTCAGTGTCGGAGTATCACCCGCGGTGGTGGGGGATCCCCCTCAGAATGCCGGCGATTCTGCTCAAGTTTTTACAGTAGGTGTCTGGGATTTGTCATGGGTTAGAATATTCATGTTTTTTCCCATGAATGGTAAAATTTATGTTGGGTTATCACACGGGCAATCGTCAGATTTCCTCTGAATACGTAAGGGTGCATTATCATAGAACTAACTGTCAGATAATCTTTGAAATTTGTTAGGAGGCGTTATTTAATCTGTATTTGCCATATTACCTTGCTCTTATCGTTTGGTTATCTAAGCTATATCAAAATCTCTAAAATTCCTGTTAATAGTTAATAAAATGTTTGGATTTTCATTTTCTTTAAATTCGCAAGAAAAAACAACCATGTGTTTATGGCAGGGTTTTTTTAAAGACACATACAGTAGTGGAAGTATATTTTCAGGTATATGTTTTCTATGTCTGGGGCCCTAGCTGTGCTTAACATAGTGCCATGTTATGCACTGGATGGTCAATGGGCATTTAAGGTAAGTGGACATTGTTATTTTTATGCAACTTAATAATCCTATTGGGTTCTAATGTTGAAAAAATGATATAATTAAGTGTAACACACCATAATAGCTTGATAACCTGACTGTTAGCAATAGGTAATCTGATGATAGCCTATATTAAAGTCCTGCAATATTGTAACTGAGCTTTCCGGCCAAGACTACTGGATAGAATATTCATGTTTATCCCCGTGAATGGGCAAAGGGGTTAACACACGGCAATCATCATATCACCTCATGCCCACCATCGGTTACCACAGCTATTGCTGTGTGTTGTGTATTGTTCACACATTCCTTTAATTTGGTAGAACCCTTTAATCCAATCTTTTAACTAAAAGTAATTCTCTACATGCAACAAATAGTAATGGCTAAATAGCGACTCTATTTAAAAGGTAATAAAATCATATACATTCAATAAAACACCTGAAATCCCGTTTTCTTTGATATTGACTGATTGTTAGGATATTGACTGATTGTTAGCAGACGTAAATTACGTCAGTAATTTTTTTCCAGTCATTCCTGGACTTGTACTTCGGCCAGAACTCTGAGTTTGAGATCTTGAAAACTCGCCTCACTAATATAGTGCTCTGTTCTGGTACCTTGCTTATTGTATTGAATATCGTGTTCGGCTTTATAAACGTGTTGGTCAAATGACGGAGGAATACTGGTGCGACCAGTTAGCCCAGTGTTCGGCATACAAGTCAAGAGAGAGTATCCAAGATGGTGTAAGGCAAACACGCTTTTTCGCCTTTATAAATAGATCCAGAAATATTAAGTGCTTGGGGGATTTCCCAGATGGACAAAAACTTTGAATTATTTCACTGCCAGTTTAAAACTCTGCCAAATTTTCACTATTTTTTACTTTGTATTATAAACACGTTTTACTTCAATTTTTCTGTATTATGTAAACTTTATGGAAATTGTAGTTCGTTAACTAGATATTATACTATAAATTACATCTACAAGGTTTTCAAATTAAATTTCAGCAATCATATAGCGAAAGATAACAGAAAATCGTGAAATAAATAAAACGTGAACCGGTGTTGTTAAGCCAGCATTTTATACATCACCATTCAATACTGCGTATGGTGACCAACGAAATCGTTTCGCTGTCATCGCTTTCCGAGCGAAGTTCTGTCTTGGAGGTGGCTGCCCAACGTTGGTTCGTGTTGTCAACACTTCGACGGATTTCATCCCAATCTTGGAACTGAGGTAAACTGGGTTTCCGGTCAGATTCGGTCCTTTTATTCTCATGGAATTTAGTTTGTTTGTTGTTATTTAACACCTTGTCAAAATATAAGAAAAATAAATAAACTATACCAAAAATTAATGATAGAAAATACAGGCTTTATAATAATTGAACAACGTACGTTATTAATTATAGTGTTAACAGACACGGACTAAAGTTTACGGATCGAAACCAGTCACTGGCTTAACAGTGTTGTCTATCGGCAAGCCTCTTTAACCCAGTGACTTAAGTATTAATAAAAATAAAAAAACGTCTCAATCATACACATGCTATTCGACGATTACCAATCTATATACAATTTCTTCAGTGTGGATAGCCCACTCCAGTCAATTCAATAACCGCTGGGTGAGGCAGCGGCCACATAAGCTCCAAGAATACGACTGAGTGTCAGATACGCTTTGGAAGAATAATTAAAGTGGCAGATTCACATACTGATTTTTATATATAAAAAACGGAATTTTCAAAGAGGCCATTATGGACTTGAAATTCAGCTCGGTAAAAAAAAGGTAAGCTAACCGGTTTTACCATAGACACTCTATGAATAGAGAGTTTATGTTTTTATGCATATGTTCTGTTTATGTGTTTTTGATGGATATGGCTGTGTACTGTTTATTCATCCACTATAGCCTGGGACACATTTGAGCAGACTATGTGGTAATCGAGTACGACACCGTCCGGTTGGTTAATTTATTTCTTTTCACCTGTTTCGAGAATCTTCTATGTTGTTCCGGTTGTTTATATCTTGTCGCATTACTGGTTGTACTCGGGCGTCGGATCGCCGAATCCTCGACCTTTCGTGAACTTTTTAACGCATAATCGCTACGCACGTCACGAACTATAGACATCTTGCTTGTCGATGCATTTTTGTCAGAGGTGAACGAAGTTACTTTTATAAGCTGACTGCTGAAGGGCATAACCGAAGATGTTCTGCGAAGCCGGCAATTCCAACTAATGTATAGTAATCCTCGGAGTATTGTATGCACTGCGCACAATACTGCAGTTGTGTGAGCATAAACTCTAACAACTGAGATGCACCCTTCGCTATAGACGGCTGAGTTTACATCTGTACTTTGAGTTACAATATTCTGCATTGAATTTGTGGACGAATCGCTTTGGGTGGTTGGATCTAGCAAAGCGTTGTCTTCGGTGAAAGAAGTGGAATCTTGGGAGGTGTCTGCCGTGGTTGCAAAGTGAAATGCACCAGTACAGTTGGTTGCAGGCAATATACAACATGACTCAGGGACCGGGAATAAGTTCGACGTCCAGTCGGTAATGTTCTGTGCCCCGCAACACCCAAAGAATTCCTAAATAGTGAATAGTTTCATGCGGGCAACACTAAGGGGTAGAATAAAATTAAACATCACACTAAATGTAGGAAAGGTACTCCAACCATGACAGAACTAGCTCTTACAGTCCCTAAATTTAACCCAAACCTTCATTTGGTATACACTTACCATTTCCCCTACTATTCTTTTTCCCTTACCTGATAAATTTTAATGCTGGAAGACGACGTTTCATCTACGTTTTCCACTGCTTGATCCATGTAAGCGGTGATGTTAAACGCGATAAACTCTTTGCCAAACATGCAAAGACTCGCAACTATAAGGCAGACCAAAACTTCGGCACAAAACGTCACATGAACAAATATTTTGAATTTTCTTCGTCCGCCATATCCGTTTTTTATTGGCATAGCATTCCAACATTCGAACATAACCTGCAGTGTTTAGCTTGTTAACTTCATTATCAGGCGGAATACCTATCGGTAAGTGTGTTGTTTTTGACTCATAGAGTCGTTGGATCGAAACCTAGCTTTGTTGGCTATGTCCTTGGTAGAGAATTTTAAAGGACATCTCCTGGGCCCAGTTAGTTAATAAATTATCTAAAACGAGAAAATCTGACCTTATACTTGTGATAACACTCCTGTGTGTTTACATGTACGGGAATAAAACACAAATACCGTATTTACTCGATTGTTAGCCGCCCTTGAATTTAAACCGCAAACATGATGGAAAGAAACATTTTATAAGTCGCGGCTTACAATCGGGTAAATACGGTAATCTATATATGGCGCCATCTAGACAGCGGATGGTTTTGATCCCACAACTTTTCGGCTACGTTCAGAGCGTAGACCATTTTACCGATTGAACTAAAGCCGAAACTTCCAGCTTATTTTAGGCAAGATACGTTGTCTGAATTAAGTGGCTAATATACACTTTCCTTTTATTCTTACACTTACTAAATGGAATGTCAATGCAGATCCAGATATGATAAGAGCAATGGGAGAAAGTCGCCGAAAAAAGGCGGCGTCTTCGAAAACTGTGGCTATGGTCATTACAGTTTCTGTGACGTAGTCAACTCCAAGGTAACCAGCAAAGTGAAGTTTGGAAACGACGCCCCAAACAATCTCCGCAGCAGCAATTATCAATGTGGTTGTGCTTAAAATGATTTGTACGACAGTACAGCACTGCTGAAATGGTAAAGATGGGTCTGAAGTAGAACTGCGAAATGCTAAATCAGATTCTAAAAAGATTTTCAAAGATAAGCATAGCCTATTACAACTGATGCTGGTGGATAGGCATATGTTAATTGCGGTAGACGCCAGACTCCTTTAATATGGCGACGACCTAAACAAGTAGCCTACAGGTTTCTGGTCGATCTTAAATTTGGTTATACTCCCGTGGCTGTGGCTGTGTACCTGGGCAACAGTACTTTGCCCTGATTTACTTGACCTAAATGACAATTGTATTGGGCTTTCCAAGGTAAATAAAGCATATATAAAATGGATGGTTTAAAAATCGTAACACCAAGTAACTCGTGTTACAAGTTTATAACGACTGACGTTATTTTGCGACGGAATAGTAATAAGACTTGCTGCAGAACCGTACAGCATACTTTAAGAGACAAACTAAAAAACAGCATTCAAAACTTGTTTTAGCGTAAATATGTTGACCTGTCTTTTTAGAAAAGCAACAAAATTACTCACCGGTGAATATGGGCAATTTTCTTTTTCCATTGGCTACCAATTTTAATTCGTTAAAAAAGATGAATTCTTAAAGAAGAAAGATAAATATAGCTAGGCTGGTAATTTTAACAGCGGTCAAATATGATTTGTTTTGTACATTTTATTATGACGTAACAACCTTTAATATTTTATAGGTTTCTGAAGCGCCTAGTCTTAGTTAGATGTCGCTTTATGTACGGTAGTTATTAATTTACAAAATGAATTTAATGCATCGTTGCGGCATATTTAAAAATATTCCATTCGATGCTGTTAAATATTGAATGGGAGGAAAGTTTGCCTTAAATTTGCGGTCATAGTATTTAAGGAAAATAATTCGAACGAATGCATCTTGTCGGCAAGCACTTTAACCCGATTGACCTAGATTATGATCGAAATGCTGTTAAATTTTAACACTGCTTTTTCTATATAAAATATAAGCTAAGAAATAATGTTATATATGTATGTTGTATAAAGAACAATAAAGGATGACTAAATTTACCAAATAAAATTGATAGTTAATTTGAAATCCTACAGCGCTTACTCGGGTTAAAATACTTCAACACACTGTTTAATTTGCGCACGTGAATAAGTTAAAGTTTTGACCTATTTTTAAATTCAGATTCGTTTTTTTAATACAGTGAATAATAGATAATACAACATCTGTATATGGTCACTATCGCACGGACTATTATTTACCAATATAGCAGCTGAAGCTTTTTAAAGCTTAGTTAAATTACACTGATGGGAAACGCACATGCTGCTTCATGGGGCTGGTCGTCTGCTAAAGATACAGGTAGGATATGACGGGTGCCTCTAAATACTACAGGAGCGCTTGGATCACTTAGATTGCTATGGAAAGTAATTTTAACCCTGTTCCAAACACTAATCTCAACGCTCAACCCCAGAACCAACTTTAACCCCAACCCTAACATTAATATCATGGCTTTTGTAATTACGAAGTATAGTAAGTGATCCAAGTGCTTCATGCGATTCAAGCGGTCCTGTAGTATTTAAAGGTACTGGGATATGACAAGTTCTATGTATATGATCGTGTGGTTACTGCTGCGATTTGCTTGTTAATTTTTAACATCTTTATTTTAAATACATGCGTCTAGAGACAGAACGGTAGTCTGATTTTTCTCCGCTGGATGGCGCTATTTATCAGCAGTACTAAAGCGGGGAGGAGGAAAACTACTCACTAAAATTACGGACACTAATTTTAACCCATTCCTGAACACTAAATTTAACCGCAAGACTAACACTAACTCTAGCCCCATGTTTATTACACCATTTACGCATTTTAAGTAAATAGTGTTTACAATCAAAAAACTGCAAAGAGATCGATTACTTTAACCAATGCTTGGACAAATTCCAAAAATGCTCAGACAAGCTGAATGCGGCGTTATGATGAGTTTGTTTATAACTAAGAAACAAAAGAGTTTAAAAAGCCGAAAAAAACCTCCCCGTCGGGGAATCGAACCACAGTCTCCGGCGTTACAGGCCGCGACACTTACCACTATACTAACATGGAATAAGATTAGGAAGTGCGAAAACTAGTATAAGACCACTCAGTCGCGGGTGCCTCTAAATACTACAGGACCGCTGGATCACTTAGATTGCTATGGAAAGTAATTCTAACCCTGTCCCAAACACTAATCTCAACCCCAGAACTAACTTTAACCCCAACCCTAACATTAATATCAAAAATAGTCACTCCCCAGATAATTCCAAAAAAATAAATAGCGCCACCAAGCAGAGAAAAATGACACTACCGTTCGGTCCCTAGTCGCATCTATTTTAAATTGTTGCTTGTTTAAAACCAGACCTCTGCTATATCAGTAATCTGAATCTATTATATAAATGTGTTTTGTACTAGAACGTGTTGCACTAGCTAGACTTCATTAATCTGCGGGAGTGGGGCACGATAACACACTCTTTTGTGGAACAACGGGGCAGGACAACACATTATTCTACGGAATAGTGGAAAGAGGGGTGTATGGGTGTTTTTATCATTAATTATGAGCTGGACGGGGTAAGGGTATATCATAAAGTGGATGGGTTATCCCGCTTAAGTTGATGACAAAATTTATTTTTCTCCGTCATGATATACCCCGCCCTGCTCAAGTTAATGATGAAAAACCCGTCCCACTCAAGGTTATGATGAAATAACCCGTCCCACTCAAGGTTATGATGAAAAACCCCTTCAGTTTTTGTTAGTTTGTTGTTCCCGTCTGTTCGCAGCTTAGTAAAACCCCACTATTAGTAAAAGACCCTGTTCAAGTGCGAAATAATCAGTTGATTTTACGTTGGTTGATTTTCCGTTAACACCCGCTGTATTTCCCATTTACTCAGTTGAAGCATAAATATTTTGTCTTTTATGTTTATTTCCTATCCACAATCGAGTTTGCTGTTGCATCGTTTTGTTGATATGTCGCCACTGTTTTATTTCTTAAACCCATCCACTAAAATACTCGTCTTAATACAAAAGCAGTGGCTTTGATAAGAAATCATGCTTTCCAAGGTGATTTAACCAAAAATATTGAGACTTTTTTCTGTAAGCGAATGTTTTTTTACAAAAAGACTACAAGGATACATTTTCCATAAAATTGTCAATGGCCACCAGTTATAATATGTGCCACCTCTCTCATAATATATTACCACATTTCTCATACTGGTTGCTTTAGGTGAAGTTCCTTGCCTTAGAAGGACACAACCATATAACCAGCATCTGGTTTTAGGACAGCATTGCACTTTTAAATTCACAAATCCTATTAACTTTTGATTACTTTTTTTGTTCTAATGAAACAAATTTGATATTTATAGGTTCAGATACCACCCCTACTCCTCCATTAGACCCCCCATTACCCGAGCCCCCAAACCCCACCCCCACAATCAACCCCAGTGGATGCCCCACCCCCCTCCAACCCAACTTTGACAAATTCTGTTGGAACGTTTGAAGAGATCCACAAACCATGCAAAGGTAAGTTTGAAATGCAATCACCACAGCAATCTTTTTAAATTAATATAGGATAGGATATATTCATGTTTATCCCAGTGATGGAAAAACCAAAGTGGTAACACATGGGCAATCATCAAATCACCTCGCGCCCACCGTCAAGTTACTGCGGCTATTGTAGTATATTGTATATGAATGTCCATTAAGTGCCTTGCCCAAGGACACAACCGACCAGCTAGCGACCAGTTTCGAACCTGCAACCTTTCGGTTGAAAGGCATTGCAATAAACCACCAGACTAACCGGTCGGACTTGCTTAAGTCTGAATTAAAAACGAATAAAAAAGTGTTAAAACACAAATTGTGTTAAATTTGTTTGAAAACCGAGGTTTTAAAGTGGACCTCTGATCAACACATTTGAACAAAATAGAGTTTGGTTGATAACCAGCTGTTTGTTTGTCTTGTCATTAAATAATCATATTTCCTGGACAACCTAGCCTGTTGTTACAACTTTAATTTTCACAGATATCTCCCTCCAACCCTTCGAGGGTCTCAGGTTCATGGTAAACAAAGGCCTCAGTTCACATTTCCAGGTTTGATTTAATGTTGTTTTTTCAAAAAATTAAAAAATTTAAAAAAAAATTAAAAATTATAAAAAAAATTTAATTAAAAAATGTTAAAATAAAAAAAGATTTAAAATTAATCCAAATTTGTCATCCACCAGGCCCAGCATACGGTCCATTTAAACAATGAAGGATCTTCATATAAATTTGGTTCAACTTACGTTGGATCTAAACAACCAAGCCCAACTGAGGTAAATCAACAAGATTCTTTCTTAATGCTTTGTTTAAAGTCCAAAATGATTCAAGCCAAATGAACAAGATTTTTATCTTTATTGTGCAGATCACTTTTTTTCCAAATTTTAAAATGTAACTCCTTTTTTTTGGATTTCTGGAAAATTTAATTTCTGCAAAAGAGTTTTTTGTAAGTAATTAGTAATTAATAGGGCTGCGTATTAACGGTTAATTTGAAAAACGGTTAACTGATGTAACAATAATCGGTTAACCGTTAACCGATTTTTTTTAGGCTACTGTCAAATCGGCACCGTTTTTGGCAAAGAAATTTATAGGTCGGGCAGCCGTTCGTCGATACATAGCGTTCGCCGAGTAAACAGTTTCGCCCAGCTCTATGCATAGCATTGAAGCAAACTACAGTTGTCAGACAGGTATTTCACGTCAGAAAAGCGTGCGTTTTACCAACCAACGAACAGATAAGAGTTTAAAAAAAGAATTGTTAAAAAACGGTTAAACGGTTAAAATTTGACGTGACGGTTAACCATAAAAAGTTAAAAGTTACCATAAAAGTTAAAAGTTACCATAAAAGTTAATTTTTCGCACCCCTAGTAATTACCCAATAATTTCATCCTAAAAGCTCTTTTAAATTAAAAGGTTTTAGTGCACGCCATAATATTGGTTATCTGATACTGCATGTTTAACACAACCATCTCCAGGCTTATCCAGTTATGATTGGCGAAATGAGTAACGAAGGAAACCTTCAAGCCCAGTTCATCCATCAGTGTACATCCAGGTTTAAAGCAAAGTGTATTGCCCAGGTAACATCATTTTATCTCTCTGCATTTACTTGAGCTTCACTAATCGACAACGGGCGGGGGGGGGGACAACACACTATTCTGCAGGACAGTAGGAAGAGGGACGAATGTTTTTTTTCGTCATTAACAAGAGCGGAATGGGGTAAGGGACTAATGAATGAGTCGGGTTATATAATAATATACCCTTACCCCCCCGTCCAGCTCATGTAAGCGACGAAACAACCTGTCCCCCTAATGATATATGTGTGTTGTCCACCCCGCGCCTGTCCTGAGATTAGTGAAGTCCATTTTCTTCATTTTTGTTATAGTTCGGTCCAGTCAGGTCATTTCTAGCTTGTTAATAATCAATTGATTAAAACCATTCGGTTATATTAACCCAAGTGGATAGACATTGCCTGAATCCAGTAATTCATGGGCTAAATAAAAACTAGCAATGTTTAACAATGTATCGAAGATCGTAAATATATAATGGAAAAATGAACTGGAACATTTTTTAAAAAATATACCGACGCGGATGTAAACAAGTTCTGCTTGTTGAAAGGTTATAGGTCCATTACAAACTACTGGCAGTATTTGTTAGTCTAATGCAATAACTAAGGTAATTACCAGTGGGTTTAATCTAACAATTAACATGTTGTAATGTCCTTGGTTGATTGACCCATAGGGATAAACACAAGTATCGCAATTCGTAAATTGCACCAAAGTTAGCAACTCATTCGTAGATAAAAATCGCTTTATTTTAATATTACAGAGATTGGTTTTATTATTTTATTTGCTGTCATATTTCGATGTTCGATTTGTTGCAAAACATTATCATGTTTGATTTACCAATGTTTCGTCATAAGTAAAGGTAACTAACAAGTTAACAACTGTTGTCTCAACCACCAAGATTGTACCCTAGCATGTATTAGCTAGCCTAGCATGTATTTGCTACCCTAGCATGTATTTGCTAACCTATGTAATGTTTAATTCAGGGGTTCCAGGGGGTACAAATGGCACCTTTTCTTTGTGAATTTCCTGACACCATTAAATTTGAACTGAAATTTTAATAAAAATAAAATAATAATTATTAAACTTTAAATCAAACCTAAAACCTACTGTATCCAATATATTTTACTCTGCTGACTCATGAATGCACCCCCTCAAAAATAGAAATATGTCTATTTTTGGTACTTAGGGATGTGTAGTATTTGTACATGACTAAGCAAGAATAAGGATGAATTATATATATTTATTAAGCCAGATCCGGGATATATTATGTGGTCTATATATAGGTAACAAATATAGAAGTAAAACAGGAAAACCTGTAAGAAAATGGGGAAAAATAGCTGTTTTATTTATGGCACTAAAGAAATATTTAATAAAAAAATTACCCACAATTTTTGTATGGGCCCTGTTTTGGCTTTCTTTATTTGGCAATTTGAACACAAGAACTGATTAATTTACTTATTTACTGCAGACTCAAGGTTCCAAACTCCAGTCAGTACAAATAGGAGGAGATGTTGTTTTTAAAGATTCCACCATTTCATTCGTATGCGCTGATCCTGATCTGTTGAATGGATCAGGTAATTCCCCCTTTATACATTCACAATATTAGACACTTGAGTTGTTTGCTGTTTCATTGTTTCATAGCTTAGTGGTTTAGTGCACGGCCATTTAGCCGAAGGGTTGCAGGTTCGAAATTGTCGCTAGGTAGCTAGTCGGTTGTGTCCTTAGGCAAGGCACTTAACGGACATTGCCTGGATCCAATGGATTGATGAGTTTACCGAAACTAAAGTATTCTCGACAATGGGCGCGAGATAAACTGACGATTGCCTGTGTAATAACGTCATTGGGTTTTTCCAATCACGAGAATAAACATAAATATTCTAGCCTATCTTATAAACGCACAGTACACAAAACATAACATACTCTGCTACAAACATGAATATCCTATCTCATAGTTTAAAGCTGTTGGGCAAAACAAAAGACTAAACTATCAACAAATAAACTTGAAAATAGATGAAATTGTGAAACGGCTCAAAATGAAAATTATTTAACGAACAATTCATCCACCAATTCATTTAAGTAATTTACAAACAATCCATCCACCTTACTATCTCCACAGGGATGTTGATACTGCATTACCTCCAAGGCATCACCCCCAAACTTGCCATCGGCTCCGAACTTCTGTATCAACGTGGGGCGGCAAGGCAGCAAGCCATCGTAACTGTGGCAGGAAGATATAAAAGTAAGTGCAACCCTCCGGCTGAAGGGCGGTGCATTTACCCACCATGCTATTCAGACATACTATTACTATTAGCAAGTCTTTAGGTGGTTGCTTTGCATACTAATGTTGAGGTCGCTAACCAACACATCCATACAAATTTCTTCGACTTTGAATAGATTTAAGTCAAGCCCCCACATCCCTTCAGCTGAAAGGTGATGCGCAACCTACCATGCATCAGACTATTATTAAGAATTTACAAGTTTTACTTTGCTGATGCAAACTTCCCAACCAACGCACTTATTTGACCTTCCATTCCAGCGGACACATGGCAAGCAGCCGGCACGCTAGCTATGGGAGGAATCCACGCCAGTTTCTACCGAAAAGCGAATGAAAACGTTCAAGTTGGAGTAGAATTAGAAGCCTCTTTGAAGAACAAGGAAAGCGTGACAACGTTCGCGTACCAGATGGATTTACCAAAAATGAATCTTATGTTTAAAGGTGGGTTTTTTAATTGTATTTTTGCCTCCTTTTATTCATGTGTAACTAAGTTACATTTGAGATCTATCTAGCAATAGGTTGTCTAGATTTCAGAAGCAAGATTTAAATTAAGTTATTTAGAATTTTTTAATTTTACCTATTCGAAATTATCGCTTTTTGGGAGTAAATAGGTATTATGGATGAATTTATTGCCAAATCAACAACAGAATTTTAATCACAATTATTTTTCACCAATGTCTAAACTAAAAACTTTAATTTTTTTCATAAATAAGGTGGTATTTAACGGTTTAAACTGTAAGTAAGTGTAAATTCTAAGCACACATAAAACTCTTTAAGATTTTCAAAAACATCTACGTATGAGGCGTGTATTGGTGTTACCGTGTATTTTGTATCGACTTTATATAAATATTAGTCTAATCTTTTCCATCCCTTCCTAGGAATGCTAACATCGGAATGGACGATCGGTAGCTCATTAGAGAAGAGATTACAACCTCTCCCTATCACACTTAACTTAACCGGTACCTACAATATCAAGAAAGACAAAGTCGCCGTGGGCATTGGTGCCATGCTGGGTTGAAACCCTCGATCATAGGCTATTTCAAGCAACTCTACCAAAGGTCTATCCATACGTCTCCCGTCCTTTTAGATTCTAATAATTTTAGTTGAAATAACTACACCGTGTCGGTTGTTTCCCGCTGTACCCGCGCTAGTACATTTTATAACGGTATTTTTGTTTGGAAACGTAGGTTAAATTATTCTAGGGTTTATCGAAGCGCAATGTTGAATCCATATTCATATACTAAGCTGCTGCAACACTGTTTGGCGCTTATTAATTCCTACACTATCTTTGGCATTTTCAATAAAAATAAATTTCAACTGTTTGTACTTGTTGGTGGGTTCGGATGTTTATGTTTTCTGCTGTAAATGGGAAAACGCGGGAGAGTTATCACACGGGTAATGGCCAGATCACTTCACACCATCCGTCGGGTTGCCGGTAGTGTGTGGTGTGTGATTGAAACGTTTCTTGAAATGTAGTAACTCATTAAGCCACTTGGTTCAGATGATGTCCGTTTCACTTAGTATTTTACCGACTCCGGTCAGTTTCAAAGTATGAACCTTTTTTATGAAGGGCGATGCACTTACCCACCAAACTATTCGTTACGTGTAATTTTATAATATAAAGTTTAGGTTAATCACTTACTAGTATAGGAAACACGTCAAGACTATCTCAACCGAACAGTGTAGAAAAGAAACCTACCACTAACTGGTCGGTTATGCTCCTAGGCGTTATCTTACTTAAATATTACTAAATCATCTCACTATTTTTCAAACGAAACCAATGTATTTGTGGTTAGATTTTTCTTTTCAGTGTCAGAAAATACGCGATGTTTCTAGAACATTCGAGCTCATTAGATTTTAGGTCTTAGATCTTACCACCTCAATGCAAGTACTGCAAGTGTTTATTTATTCAACGAAAAGCATCCGAAGCAGGACGCCTGAGTGAAAAGCAAAAGTAGCAAAAAAGCAGTCGCCACAATCGTTCAAAAGCGACAACGAATGTAAAACGTATAAACAACGATTTGTTGAGGATAAATAGTCACGCCGGGTGAGGATAAATAGTCACGTAAATAGTCACGCCGGATACCTGATGGGCGGAACCGCACAATAGCAGCAACGCAGGGTTCACACACAAGGCAGCGATGAAGAAAGGAAAAAAACGCGGAACAAACGGAATAAAGACGGAAAACACGATTTGTATGTTCGGTGCGACTATACAGCTGTAAAAACGAGTTGCCAAGCCATTTGTAGATAAAATAAAATCAGCTTTGACATTGGCAAGGTGGCAATTTTACACAAAATTAGAAACATTTTGCCAAACTTGGCACGAGGGGGGAAACTGTTGAAATAAAATGCAATATTCCGTTGCGGATTGTTAGACTATAACCTCATTGAGGCCGTCTATGTACGCGGGCGGACGTGACGTCTTCGCTGCTTCGTAGCACGTGTCTGTTTTCGGGGTACCGGAAGTGACGATGCAGGAGACCGGACGTCGTCGGTGCTCGTGGCTTGATTGGAGCAGGACTTCGACTTTTCGTGGGGTGTTCCCGGCCGTCCCGTTCGCCCCGCCGTGCGCAGGACGGTACCGAGGTTCCGCGTCCGATTTTCGTCGCCGTTCGTGAGGGAGTTTGGTGTCGGAGAGTTTGCGGTTCTGGGCCGCCATTGTCTTCTGACAAGCGTCGCTCATTTTACGGTGGTGGGAGGTCGGAGAGTCGATGATGTCGTTGGCGGGAACTGGAGGCGATGGTACCCGCGGCCGAGATGAGAGGCGGTCGGTCATCGGATCTTGAGGCCCACTGAAGAAAGCGTATGGAATGTCGTTGTGGCGGTCACTTCGAGAGAGTAGCGAGTTGGTGGAGCCAGCAAGGTCGTCCAGACTCTTCTGAGCTGTGAGTGAGGCGCCGAAATGCGGGGATGCAGGGTCGACCATTATTTCAACTTGGTCAGCTAAATCTTTTGCGTCATGCAGCGACTTATGGCGATGATGCCGTTTTCCGCTCGACTTTTGCCGGTGGCGGTTGCCGCTTTGGTGCAGGCCGGTTTCCGTACTTGCGCTCCGGTGCATGCGTCCGCCGACGCCATCTTGGTCACGTGACGATCGTTTCCGGTGTCTGTGACGTCGAGATTTGTCGTCATTTCCGTCTCTGCTTCTCCGACTACTTCGTGCAGTGGAAGACTGGTTGCTGTGGTCAGTCGATGATAAACTGGAAGAAAGGAGGAAATTACAATTTATTTGTAAAGCGAAGATCTTGTTTTAAGCTTGTGATATGTGAATGTTCGGATCGACCTATTAGCTCGCTAGAGCATCAATAAAAGTAGTAAGATCGAAACCAGCCGCTAGTGAGTCGAGTAGACACAAGTCTCTTGAGATATCTTGTTTAAACCAAGGGGTTTAATAAGTTATAACCTGTCGATAACCTGACTATAGGAACGGGTTATTCTGACGGTTGCCAGTGTTATAACACATTTCTCTTCCCTTTCCCATTCAAGAAATAAACATTGTTTTAACCTAATATGGGCTCTATTATACATGTTTTATGTGGGCTATAAAGCTATACATACTTGTGTTTTCGGGGTATTGTGTGCGTGTCGTCGTAATATGTCTTTGAGCTTCGCAGTTGTGTGGGCGGTACGTCCTTTCGTGCTGTCACGTGGCTGAACGCTGACGTTTCGCTCGACGAAATATACGACAGTGCGTCATGTGACCTACTATGCTTGAGCGCGCCCGGTTGGGGAATCCCCTCAGAGGACGACTCCCGGACATGGGCGATTTTCAATGGCAAAGTGTCCGAGTTTAATATGACCTTGCCGGGGGTCACCACTTCAGGGAGCGGCCTCGGTTCGGTTATGACGTCATTGGTGACGTCATCGATGTGTGACGTGGGCTCCGGGAAATCGAAAACTTCCTCCTTGAGAGTAAGCTCGCTGTGTGTTGTCTCTGACACACTGGGCGATTCTAGAAAGAAAGAAGGAAATTGTCAAACAAATTTAGAGAAACAGAACTTTATTAAATATAAAAAAAGATAACAAAAAACCCTTTAGTTCATTGCGAAAGATAAAAAATTAACAACACTCAACCACAGAACTAGCCATAACTTTAACCCTACCTCTAACCTAACCATAGCTCTTATTTTAAAGCGCGACTTTCGTATTTCCCATATTCTTTTTAAATTTTAAATTTCCGGGTAACTTAGAACTACAGAGAAGGTTTCACAAAATGCCTCATTTATATCCGTACCTCGTGCAACGGTGGCTCCAGCCAGCTGTTCCGTTAGATCCGATACACTCAAGCTCTTGTGCTGTGGCGCCTCCAAGTGGGCTTCGGTCACGCATATCACCCCGGCGCTAGGTGGCCCATCGAGTTCAATCGGGTCGAAATCGTCCACGAAAGCGTTGTCTGTATAATCGGGTATTAATATACCTGTTGCATTAACTGTTACATTACTACCTAGGGTGTTAATTGATACGTCGCATCTATTGTAGTTTTTTTATTGAAAACAAAATGGGTACAAAACCTATAGGTTGCAATTGTCAGATTCGTAGCGATTGCATCCCGAAGCTTTTTCATACGTGGGCAATCGTCACCTCTCACTTACAGTTGGTTACCGAAGCTATTGTATTGTATGATTTAGACGTTTCTACTAGTTCAGTCTAATAACCCCTTCGGTTCAAGGGATTTCCGCTACGTGACTTTCCCTGGGACACAGCAGAAACTCAGCGGCTGGTTTCAAACCCACATCCTGTTGACTGTTGACAGACGCTCAAACCCACAAGCACGACGGGATTTTACTAAATACCAACAACCATTGCAGGAAAGTTGTTGTTTGTTTAAGTTCTATGCGCGTGAACAAAATGTAAAACTCGATTTTTTTTCTAATTTTGTGCAGTTCTTTGTTTTTTCTTTTTCGTTTTTTTTGTGCAAGTTGAAATAGAATAAAATGCAAATCACCATTCATCTGATTACCTTGACCTACATTCAGGTTACCGGAGCTATTGCAATGTGTTGTATATGATTTAATTTTTTGCGAGGTTCAACCAAGCACTCACCTTGCATGTGTGCTGCGTCATCGTCTTCTACGTCATCATCATCGTCATCGACTTCATTTCTTTGCTTCGAGTCGCTTTCGATCCCGGAAGTGTGGGAACTCCCCCGACTAGTACTGGAGGTGTACGACTTGTACAATTTCTCGAGAAGCACTGGAAAGAATTTGCACAAGTTTTATTTGATATTCACGGAAAGGTTCGAGCCCATGATATGCTCGTTCATAAGACCGTTTTTGTATAGAATTGTTATATACAAACTCAAATGGCTAAAAGTAATATATGTAAAGGCTGTTGCGTTTTCCCAATCACGGAAAAACATCCTATTCCGATTGGTGATAAACTGTTATGAATTTCCCAAACATCGTACGACACTTGTTAACGGTGAAAACTAAATCAAGGGAAACTACCCACTAAAATAAAGACTATGACTTAAGTATTAATGTGTGGGGTTAGAGGTATGTTCCATAGTTATAGTATGCAGTTTCCCTCTTTTACCCTTTTTATCCCAAAATAACGAATAACTTTCATTATATAAATCATCGATATCGACTTACCGGACTTTGAATCGTTAGATTGGGGGCTGAGCTCTCCAGCGCCACCTATCATGCGTTCGTCAGTGGAACCACTTCCGTCGAATTCCAGATTCTTTCCGCTGATGTAGGACTCACGATACTTTCGCTTTGCTGTGAAAGGATTGGAGAATACGTAAAGGTAGCGTATAAGTAATTATAGACCTCTATATGCGGTCGGAAATAACGTGTGGCCTTCGTTTGTTCGGTATTTAAATAACGTGACATTTTCGCTTTGCTGTAAAAGGATTGGGGATTAGGTAAAGCTATTTGGTGTAAGATTTCATAATTTGCTATTATGGTCAGTTTTAGCTTGTTTCATTTATTTAATACTATTGGGGTAACAGTGTGGAGATTAGGTAAAGTTATTAAATATGTGATTTCGTTACTAGCTATTGTGGTTGATTTTATCTTGTTTTATGTATTTAACAAACCTTTTTGGGTAACATTAGAGGAAATGAGGGGAAAACTGGTAAATAAAAGAAGAATAACAAATTTTAACCCTGACCCAATACTTAACTTACCCCAGCAACTAACACTAACTTCAAAAACTAAGGTAACACCTAACCAAACGCCATAATCGCCATTTTAGTGCGCAGTTTCCCTCTTACCCTCCTTTAGCCCACACCCAACAAAAAAAGAGCAGGACGCGACGTTTAAACGGCGTTTCTTTCATCACAAAGCACAACGAGATAGCGAGTACTTCTCAAGTAGTTAAGATGAGCCCAGATAAGGAAACGATGACAACACGCAAGTGTTTGCTCATCTCCACAAAACACACATCTTGTCGGGTTTTACGGGGAAGTGCCTCGTGTCATCCGAAATAAGCTGATCGCAATATCCGAATCGGCTCACTAACGCTTTACTACAATATTACCAAGCTAACCGCTGATGTATTAGAATCGGTAAGATTATATGACTAAAAATCGGTTTAAAATTGGACACCACATCAAAACACGAAAAGTTTTAACATTTTGATAGGAAACATGTAAAAATAGATACATTTTTAAGCGAACATGTTTTAGTTAGTGTTAAAATTTAAAGTAAATTAAGTCGGTGTGTTGGCTTTAAAACTGTTTTCAACATTTCCTTTACTTTTAAGGGCTAAGTATCGAACCCATGATGGACTCGTCACGAAAACCGTGTTTTGTCTATAAAAATCGTTATATGTATCGGTCGCGTTAACCATTCGGCCAAGATAATCGCAAGTTTGCTAAACACGACGTCGGACAGGCCTAATTCGTTCCCACGATAAGATATGCGCGGTTAACACGATTCTGTCATCGTTCAGTGGCTTGGTAATCTACAGGTTCCGATACTAGAGATGTAAAACCATTCGTCACTTCGTTACGAACATGAACATTTTACGACGTGCGGTGGACGGATTGTTGATAAGAATGTCCCTTTTGCGCCCTCCCGCGAACGTTTTGTCGTGTTTATGAGGTGAAAGAATGTGCTGATTTAATGCGCTGGCCAAACTTGCATTATACGAGGTATGGTGAAAACGGATTTAGTTTGTGAATATAAAACTATACTGCGTAAAAAAGGACGCAAAGCGCATGAAGACGGATTAAAACGCACGTTTACGCGCGTGTTTTAATAAAAATACACCAGTCTGTCGGCAATAGGAAGTGTAATAATAAAACATTATACTAGGTTATAAGTGATTTTTGGCGAAACACTCTATTCTAACTATAAATTTTTTTATTTTAATAATAAGATGAACTTTACTCACTGGTTCGCCCGTCTAGTTTCCTGAGGTGTTGAACAAAGGGGGTCAAACTCATGTAGAGTGAATGAGTTTCCCTGAGTAGTCGCAGCAAATACTTTGAGCGGGTGTGGCTCCCAGTGTAGTAGGTCAAACGACGACTTACTGGAAGGTCCTCGGGGTAGATTTCAAATCGCTTTGCCTGGAACAAAGAAAATGTCAAAGATTATGTTTAAAACTCACTATAATGAACTAAAATTTCTTTTATTGAGCAGTTTCCCCTTATTTTCTTGCTCTCTCTCTATGTCTCATTTTAGTTTTTCCCTTTTAGTTATAAGATAATTATCTGGGGTAGGGTCAAAATTAGTTTCCAAAGTTTTATTGACCAATTTCCATCATTCACTACTTTTGATTTTGTCCATGGACTAAAGGAATTTTTACAAATATCGACCGATTGGTGGGCAACAAATGGTATCTAAATGATTTCCAGTAACAAACAGCAAAGAGAAATGCGTCACATATTTGGTATTTAGTTCAAAGGAACTTTCTTTTCAAGCGCAAACAGTGGTTTTCCAACCAACGCCAACAATTTTGAGCGAAAACTGCATTTATTTCAATCTGTGCAGTAAAACCGGATTGTGGTCTGCACTTAAAGCGCGCATGCCTTGAACCTATTGTTAGATCAGGCATGGGGTGTAATTAGATCTTCACCGCACAGCGCTTTCACTTTGAGTGTTATGAAGAAAAAATTCTTTTTAAAAAAAGAAATCTCTCAACTCACATTCTACAACGACTTAGTTAGAAAAAATATAAGAAATTCTCTCAAAACGCATTTTACAACGGCTTGTGAGGGAATTTGAGAAAGACTTAAACCTCAAAAGTGGTTTTCTCCTACTCCAAATATGGTCAATTGCGAAAGTACAATATCCTTTTGAAGCGGTGAAAAGAAAATGAACGGGCCCGTGTCGAAATCAGAATTACTCACAATTATGAGTTGTTAGTATGAGCGATATATTGGTCTGGACGGAGCGATTTACTCATGACCTTACAAAGTTTAAACTGCCATTAACATGACTAGGCAATAAAATCATTTGATGACGCAAGCGGTGACGTAATCGTAAAATTACGCATTGTAAAGCTAATTGTTGGATGATTATAGTGTTTGAACGTAATGCTGTATGGCGTGGAATGTAAATATTGGGGTTACGTTTTAAACCACGGATTTAAAGATTGGTTTTGTGCGTTAAATATTAAAATTTAAGCAGTTGGTGTAAAACGTTTTTTTTTTAAGATCTATGCAATTTACAAAGCGTGTTTTGTTTCGTATGCAAAGGGAGTTTTTTTCGTCAGCATTTTTTTGTAACGCGTGTTGTCGTCCGTAAGCAAAATACGTTTTCATTTGTATGCAAAGGGCGTTTTGTCCGTATTTTTTACGCGTGTTTTCGTAAGTATGCAAGAAGCGTTTTCATCCGTATGCAAAGGGCGTTTTTGTCCGTATTTTTTACGCGTGTTTTCGTCCGTATGCAAATGGCAACCACAGAAACGCACGTATTCCTACGGACACCATCACCTCCATAATGATACTTACAGCGAAGAAGAGTCGACCGACTTTATTCCACGGGAACTCGAAATCGAGAAGATGAGCTCCTTCCTCCCTCTGTAGCGCCAGGTGGTGGATGCGGATGCCCTGGTGATAAATCCCGAGGAGCACGGAAGGAGAGGACTCCTTCTTTGTCTGCGAAAAAGAAAACGGGATTTAATTAAAATATTTGGATGTTCATTTTCGTGACGATTTTTTGTGTTATTTTCAGGTACATAATTCGAAAGAAGTGTAAAACTTAATAGAAATTGCTCACTAAAATGAGGATTGTAGTATTATAATTAGCGTAAGGGTTCGTTCTGGGGCTGAGATTGGGGTTTAGGGCAGGATTAGAATTAGTTTCGATTTTAGTGAACAGTTTTCTTCTTTCCCTTATTTTAGTGTTGCCCATTATATACACAAAATTAAGCCAACACCATAATCTTTGTTCGAGTGTGCTGTTTCTCCCCCTTCCCTTATGCCGCCCAAAAACAAAGGGTTACTAAAGGTCAAGTTTTTGTATCGATCCAGCCTAATACTTGCCAGACGCTTGGCAAGAGAAAGCGACAGAAACGCATAATTGAATAGCCTTGGGAGTCAAACTGGCGAACTATCTGTCTGCTCCTTTAGCATGGAAATGGAACTAATTAGGCCGGTGGCTGGGTAGACTGGACTTTGATGGCTACAAAGGGAACTTAGAAGAAGTGTCTGGTTGTCTAATTCCAATAATGCGGTTCAGGCTTTGTAAACGCGCGATGAAGAGCAAACAAAAGAAAGATAAGTCTAGGTCGTTGTTTATCCTATAATGACCCGGCTAAGGTTACATAGGAGAGACACTCCGTATTTTAGGTTGCGGTTTCAAGCCTAGTTGGGCGCTAAAGATTGCGAAGTACAGTGATCTGACAGCGTGGCGTGTTTTCGTGAGGCGTGAAATTCCAGAATACGATTTTTCTTTCTAGAATTCTTGACGTCATAAAATGTGACGCGCGCCACGGGCGGCGTTCATCCTTACCATGACTTCATAAAGCCTTCTGTTCGTCATAATGGAAATTTTATAAAGGAAGGAAACCTAACCGATGCCCGTTTTAATGGCGGATTATTACCCCGTCAACAAAACGATTCGAGTCCCGATTTTCAATCGTCGAAAGTGACCTGAACGGATAAACCAGTCGGAAACGGATTACAAAAGATGACGTAATGACAATATGAAAAACAGTTTAAGCGATCTAAGACACCGTTCAGCGTATAAGTCACCCGGTTCGGTGGGATATAGTAATAGATAGGAAACTTGGATTACCGAATCTGTGTGAATATAGGAAACGAGCTGATTTCCGAGGCGCCTGTTGTTTGTCAACATACGACTTAACAAGAGAGCTATGGACGCCGGATATTTTCGGGGTTGAACATTTGTTATTGACAAGGTGGTACAGCGTCAAATTAATTTTGACTGATGCTACTTTACCAGAATGTTCGAAAAACTTTAAATAACGAGCTTTAGTTCCAAGTCAGTGCGTTTTAACCAAACAACATCCAAGTTTAAAGCTTCAAAGTTTTCACCCACGCTTCGTTGCCACGTTAACTATGTAAATTAGACTTGAAGATTCTGCCAAAAGCCGTAATTCGGCTAACCCTTACATAATGATGATGGTAGTTACAGAGAAGGCACGCGCGGCCTTTTTTTAGGGGGGGGTGTACTAAAGGGAACGAGGGAAATTTCTGACTAAAAAGAACATTATGACTCGTGTAATGGCTGGGGGTTTAAGTTATCGTTAGTTATGTGGTTGAGATTAGTGTTTAAAGCAGAGTTGAATAATTTTCGCGGTTTTAGTGAGCAGTTTCCCTTCTTCCATTTTCTTTCTATTTCCCACCTATTTCCCTCATTTTAGTGTTGCCATTTTTGGGGATAACTGGCTACTAACGTGCGATCGAGTAGCATTAATAAAGGTTTCTCAACTTTGTTTCCATTAAATCCACATAACCAGCAAAATTGGAAATACCAATGAGGCCATAAGTCAACGGTCAGTAGTAGAATGATCATTTACCGCTTTGATGTTATGCGCTCGCAGTTCACTGACGTCACACAAAATATTACGTAATCTCGAGATTTACGAGCATTTTGAGCGATTGGCGTGAAATGGTTGTAAACATCGGGGTTCCTATGAACCTGGGGTTTTAGCTTATAATCGTATAAACCTCGGGTTTCAGGTTATAAGCGTGAAATCGAGGTTCCGTTTATTACGTAGGTGAATATATGACGCGTAGATAATTATCGAAATAACAAGATTCATTATGACGCCGCTGCTTACGTGGAAAAGAGACGAGAATGTGCAAGAGGGTGATTATGACGGGTTTTGTGAGATTTGTTTTTTATTCCATAGATGCCAGGTGAAAAAAATTTGGCCACTTTGGAGGTTAATAATAATAACGCTAGAGAAACAAAAAGGCCACAAAACTACACGCCGCATTTTAATAACATGTAGTTATTATTTTGGATAATACAATATTAGTGTTGTGCCTCTGCTGAATATTTCGTGGCGTTTATAAGGTGATTTATCCAAAAACAAAGAAAACAATTGTGCTCCTACATAAATTTCAATGATTTCAGGTGCACAACGAAAATTGCATATCGTGGGACAGATAAACTTGATCTTAAGCATGTGGGCACCATTCTCAATAGAAATAACAGTTATGCTAGATATTAAAATATAAGTAGTGTTATCTTGTTGCTGTATTCAATTCGATAATTTAAAGCACATAAACAGGGCAAATTACGTATCGTGGGAAGGGTGGGCGATAAACTGGACTTAACGCATTCGAGACCATTTCCTATTCGGCTTACCTTATAAAGCTTGTAGTAGTGGACCGGCACATCTTCAATGCAAGAAGCCTGCTTTATGTATTCAGCCTGTACGTTGAAAGGTGTTGTTTCTACCATCTCTTTGTGCAAGGCCGGAAGATGGGACCAGAAATAATCAACCCCCCATTTCTTTACGAACTGTGGAAACGTAGACGGGTTAAGACCGGTGCTTCAAACCAGTGTGCCGTTGCACGCTACTGCTGTGCCGAACGACAATTCTCGGTGTACCGCAAGAAAAAAATGAATATTACTGCTATCAGACACTTCGCTAATATTATGTCAATTATATTTAGCTTGTCAGAAGGCCTATCGTTTTACAATTTTGACTGCGATGTGCCGTCAAATATAGTAAGTTTCTAAATGAGCCTCTAAAAGAAGGTTGCGGAGCACTGGTTTAGACGACATGACAATATGCTTTGTGATGCTAGCAGTTGTGATTGTGACGCGTAGGAACTATCCAATGTCGAGAAATCCCCCGAAATAGCGTTGAGTTATTGTCATAATCAACTCGCGTAGAGGAAGCTTTTATAGGGGGGGGCAACCAAAATAAACTTATCGGAAGAACCAGGGAAGCAGTGTCAACACAACAACAACAACAACATAGCTGCGGAATATTTCGCACAAGCGCGCTATATATAGTCGATTCACTCGTCAGTTATGTTTCAAAACACCCTCCCGAAGTAAAGATTATTTTGTTTAAAATCCATGTAGGCCAATTCCGTTGAAAGAATACATTATACGTCATGGTTGATATAAAAATAATGTTACTTTCGGTTTGCTATATTCAATACCGATATTCGGTTATACTATCTGTTAGATTGGTTTCTATATTTTTGTGTTAAACTATTTAGTATGTGTAAGTAATTGTTTGTAACTTAAAAATTGAATAAATGAAACTGAATTAATGAAAGAAGATGTAATATATATCCGGTATTTAATTACGCCTCTTATTTTTTTGCATTGGTCTGAATTCGTGTCGCTAAACATTCGGCCAGACAACCACGGTTTTAACCGTCAGTCATGCGTTCTAAGTTTCGAGTCATATGGGCAAGTTACGTTTTAAATGTATTTCGGTATAAAAATCGGTCGCTAACCATTCGGCCACAATATAGGTATCGGTAATATTAACTATTTACAATTACCTGTAATAATAACTATTTACAGTTATCGGTAATATTAACTATGTACAGTTACCGGTATTATTAACTATTTACAGTTACCGGTAACCTTAACACTATTAAATTAGACATTGTTATATGACACATTCACAGCATTATTATCTTACCCAAGTCGGGACGTATTCGTGGGGATCAAAATATCGTCCAGAATGGAGAGAAGGGTCGAATGTTCCCATGTCCAGATGCAGTGATGAAGCAGCTAAAGTGATCAGAGTTTCATCCTTGGTGGCAACCTTCGATTGCAGCACATTCCTCTTGAGTTGTAGGTAGTAGTGGTGTCTGGATTCCTGGTTACTGTGGAAAGGATATATTGTAAGGTTATGGTTTTGGTTGTGATTTTTAACTTACATATGGTTGGTATGATGTTTAAATTAAATATGGTGTGTGACTCACATATGATGTTTGGATGTGATTTTTTGACTTAAATATGGTGGTTATGCAGTTTAGTTGTGCTTTTTGACATACACCTACTGTTTTTGTGGTGTTTGGTTGGGATTTTTGATTGTATATGGGGGTTATGGTTTTGGTTTACATATATTGGTTATGGTGTTTGTGTTTGGTTGCTGCTTTTGACATACACATATTGTCGTTGTGATTATACGGTTGTTTCGACGGGTTAATTGGCAGATTTGCAGGTGGGATCGCCAAAAATGCTAGTTGTATGGGTTGTGCGGTGTAATAGACATATTCACCACTGTAATGTGGTGGTGAAATTGTAAGAAAACGTTGTAATTACGATCGGTGGTAAGCAAAGTTGTTATTTGGTATGTCCGGTATAGACCTCTAATTAACAGCGTTTAGCTCGTTTAGAAAGTTCGAGACTTCGGGTGTTGTGTAAACACCAAAGCGCGCATGGAATGTGTGCGCGTGCGTGTGTGTGCATAATTAACGCGTAGGTGTCAGTACACATCATTAAGACGCGTTTTTAGGATTTTCGCCGGGCAACATCAAAAGTGAGGTAAGGAGGGAAACTGCTCACTAAAACTATGGAAATTATTCTAACCCTACCCCAAATACTAAGTTCAAGCCCAGAATTACCCTAAACTGCAACCCCAGCCCTAACACTAACCCTAACACCATAATCTTTAATTTTAGTGAGCAGTTTCCCATTTTCCATTATTTTAGTTTGCACTATCTTAGCCACTTTCTGTGCATGACATCACCCAGTTAAAAAGACAACATAAGACATGGACAACAATATTAACTTCAAACCCACAAAATAACCGCGACAACTCATACAAGGCGAGAGTTGGTATAAGCGGAAAAGTTGCAAAGAATAACGAGCTTTCATTCTGCCGTTTAGAGTGGGATTAAAGTGAATATCATAACACTCAGTCTAATAAGTGGGAAGCCATGGATAGATGGTTTGTTTTCATGACGGCGTTGTATGTTTTAGCATTCCTATGCTGTTTGATGAACGAGATTTTTATTATTTGAGAGGACAACAACCTTGCAGTCATTGCTCTTACCTACGACGCGTGGGTCGTAAAAATAGCCCAGGTTTCGATAAATCTTTATAAATCTAATTTTAAGTAACCGATTCGTTATATAGGCAACAATTAAATACTTTTTTTAATTTAAGACATTGAAGTGACCCTTTTGTTATATTGGCAACCCTTAAATAGCTTCTGCGTTATATTAAAGTAACTGTCTTGGTTTATAGACAAAGGCAACCCTTCAATAATTTGGTCTTAAATCGACATTTTGGATGCAATAATTCTTTTGTGCAATTGGGGAATTCGTAAACGCAATTAAGCATAGAATGCAGTTGACGGATAAGCTACATTAGAGGAGTTACATAACAAACTAAATGTTCGTTCGCTAAGCAGGCGTTTCGACCTGCAGGTCACGGTACTTGCCTTCTGTGAACGGTAATTCACGTTGAATGATAACCAACTAAATTGGTTTGCACTTGCGCCCCTCGTAAAATAAATCGATTGGCGCCTCTTTTAAGGTTTTGATGGAAATTTACAAATTTAGTCGGAAAATTTGTTCTAGAAAGTTAGCGGAAGAGATTTTATTTTATCACGGCGTTTAAACGTTTGGGTACTGTATAGCTGTAAATTAAAGGACTGTATTTATGTTTAGGCCGATAATTTAAGGCTGTAAATAAACATTACTGTTAAGTTTTAGCGAATTTGAGATTAACATCAAGTTTTAACTTGAAATCTACAAATTTACACAAACTGTTTTTCTCGATAGTTAGCGAAAGAGGTTTTGGTTACTAGATTTGTGATTAGGGCGATAAATTTTAGCTTTTAGGGCTGCAAATGGCCATGACTTGGCAATATTTCAAATCTGCAAACATGGCCACGGCTTGGCAAGCTATTGCAAATTTAAGAATGCGCAAGGGAGAGTGCAGAACCACTCTAACTAAACCACACAGGTCGTGTTATGACTGCTCAATGGTCGGGTCTGGTTTAACGCATTGTGGACGAGGTTAAAGTGAAGGAGATGCGCTCTACCAACCACAAGGCATCCCTGTCCATCGAGTGGGTAGCTCTTATCTACCGTGGGATGATCATTTCCGCTTGGCTTGCTGCAAGGGCTCAGCCTTTATGGGTCGTGATTTGACGTTTAAACTTGCTTTAGGTTAAATTTCCGCATTTCTTCGTTTCTTTAACCGTGTTTTTGGCCGACGGTTTAACGTTGAATGGGCCGCGATGGAATGCGAAAGGGGGGACTAAATGAAGGGGAGGAGAAAAGAGGAAAAACTGCACGCTAAACTAAAGATTATCCGTTAGAGTTAGTTTTAAACACATGGGGGTGAAATTAGAGTTAGTTTTGAGGTGAGATTAGTGTTTAGGGCAGGATTAAAATTAGTTTCATAATTTTAGTGTGCAGTTTCCTTCTTTCCCTCCTTTTAGTGTTGTCCGAAAGTGGCGCCATGAATGAACTCGACACGGTTCATCTACAAACTCCGTTTCGATGACGTAATTAGGGAAATATGACAACGTCGTTAAAAACCCCGAAGAATTTTGAACACACTTCCCACAGTGTAGCGTGTCGGGTGTTTAGTGTTGCTACAAGTGCCCGATTCCACATAATGCCTGCGGCGTATTATTCATACCAGCAGGACATAAAGTAATACTAATAACACAGGTGCTCGATAATTGATTACATTCGTTTTGTCTCTCAAACCAACCAGTTAGAAAGCGCTCATTATCGAGGTTCTAAAAGTTGAAATAATCTCTATTATTGAAACGGTCTCGATCAATTTCAAGTGGTTTCTTTCTTTAAGCAAATTAGAGATTATAATAAGTGGGTCAGCCCATCGTTACGATTTAATTTCACAAGAAAATACCTTCAATCGCTTTCATTTACGAAATTCAATTTAATTAACCCCTACAGCCCGGAAAACCTCAATTCTAAAGCGATATTGTTGATATAGCGCTTCGCGGAGCTATTCATCATACTGTTGGCATGCGGTCGGATGGGCGATCATGTTAACACAAGCAGGGCTTTGTACAAGAGCCGGAGGATTTGGGTGATATATAGGTTTAACCCTGAAGCGACCAAATTGAACTTAACCAAATAGTTACACATTTTTTCAGAGTTCCCTTTTATTAACTTTTAGAACTTTAAGTTTAACCCTTTTGCAGAGTTACACTTTTTTTTTTTTTTATTTGGTTAATAAAAAGATTTTACCACGAATCGACTATCGCTTTTAACTTTTGAACTTAAACGTAGAGTTGTAAATTTTGGTAGAGTTTAACAATTTTATTTTATTTATATTTGACTGATAAGCAGTTTTTACCCCAAAGAGACTTTGGACTTATACGTGGAGTTACAACTTTTTGCAAAGTAATTATTTTTAATTTTATTTATTCATGGATGTTAAACGATTTTACCCAGAAGCGACCTACCGTTTTTAACTTTGAATAGGGTTACACGTTTCAACCGCTTAAGTTTAAAAATCTCCACTTTACGGAAGGTTGGTTCTGTTTAAATTAGAGTTTATGTCTGAAAAGAACTGTTTTACGCTACAGCGAAGACCTATACACGGATTGCGCGTGACGTTGCAATAGAAATTTCTATTTTTAGAACTATTCGATCCGATGATCCACCCACGTATGGAAGTCTTTAACCGAGTCATTTGACCCGATTTTGCGGTGGATATTGCGACGTTCGCTCCAACTGAACTATAAACAGCAACCAACGCACGAAATCCTGATATAATGTTTATGGTGACAAGGATAAATATAAGTTACAGGAAATCTCTTGTTTTTCACACAGGAACTGTGTTTTTGAGGAAATCTTTTGATACAAAGTTTTAAAAATAAAAGTAACGTTAAAACGACAAACAAAAAATAAAGAGCAAAGGAAACTCACCAAATAAGCCTAGGGTGTTCCACGTAATATTGAACTTGGAATTGAATGGTAAAGACGGAAGAGGGTTGGATACTTAAGTCACTTGCCTGGAAAATACAAAAAAAATTGAATTTTAAGTTGGTATTAAAGTTTTACGCTGGTCTGGTGACGTGTCAAGTTTTGTGGCTTGTTCGTATAACGATTAGAACATTCTCTCTCAGTGGAATGGAATGTTAAAGTGGTTTAAAATAAAACAAGACATAATTTTGTCGAAACCAGCTATTCGGGGAGTCATCAGTACTATCACTACTACGTTACATTAATCGCGTAGCAACGAAGACAAGTTACATGGTGGGCTGTTTGATTAGAGCTGTTCATGATGATTAAATTCCTGTTTTGGACGGGAATATGTTAAGATTTTAAATTAGGTCGACGATGCGACGTAAATACAGAACGACGGTTGTGCCCGCGGGGTATTTAGTGTGTCAACAGCGCTAGTGTAGCCACCGCTGGGACTCGATACACAAAACAAACGGCGAGATTGTGTTCATTTCAGTGCTATTAAGCGCCGTTTTTTTTGTTTGTTTTTTTTTTGGTATTTTTATACTGGGGTAAGTTACCAAACCATGTCGGGTTCGTTACTAACAATTTTTGTATATAACTGTCGGTATATGTATAGGTCGTGTTAACCATTCGGCCACACGACCGTACAGGTTCCGTTATATTCTAATAACCAGTAATTTTAACACTCGTATGGACATCCATGGTTCAAAATAGGAAACAATTATTTCGTGGGTGTTTAAATCAAATCTAACACAAGAACAAGATTGGCCCACCAAGATTTGAACCAAAGGTTAAAACATTCAAAATAGTTAAACGTATCTCTGATCAGTATAAACTACTGCTGAGATCGCAAACAAAAGGGAACAATAGTAATAAACCGAAGACCTGAGACAGCAGGGTGCTTATTTGGACAATAAACTGGAATTTGATACTAAGAACCAGCTTTGGCTATTCATGACAGTTCAGTCGTGAAATCAAACTAACGTCAATGGAGTGTTGATACCTGTCACCTGTGATTTGGCCGCCATCTTTTTTTATCGGATGAGACACATACGACTGTTATTGCGTCGCAAAAACGTGGATTTGACACGACGTCTTTAAACTTTACACTATTGATTGAATTGAACGTAGCAATGCTTTGTGGGGCGTTTAAACGACGGATGAAAGTGGAAGCTCTTAAACCGAAAGTGTCGTTTAGTAGACTTCAAGTATTGCTAAAAAGCGGGATTGGCCGACATAAGGGCCCAAGTGCAAGGCCGCCAATGTATCGATTTAAAGGGTCGACTAAAACGCTTGTGAAACGTCATCTCGGGTAAAACTAAAGAGAGGGAAAGAGGAAATTGTTTACTGAAATAAAGATAAAGGGGGCAACGCTAAAAGGAGAGAAATAGGTTGGAGGGAAACTGCTAACTAAAATTATGGAAACTAATTCTAACCCTGCCCTAAACACTAATCGCAACTCCAAAACTAACCCTAACTGCCACCATGACTGTTTAGTTTCACCCAGATTAAGGCGTTAAGGCTGGGCTTAAAGTTAGGGTTAGCTCTGTGGTTGAGATTATTGTTTAGGGCAGGGTTCAAATTAGTTTAAATGGTTTTAGTGAGCAATTTCCCCTTCCCAATTTTCTTTCTTTGAGTGCTGCTTCTCATTTCGCAGCATTTACCGCGGTTTTCAACAGTCCAATAAAGAATGTGAAGTACGGCGATGGAAAAAGCAACTTTTAAGACATATGATACATGGGTGGGGTATAAAAGTAACCCGATCCCACGATAACTCACCCTTCGTTTAAGTTCCTTCCCCCATTCCTTAGGAGCATACTTTGACAAGCGTTGCTTCAGGTCCATAAACCTGTGCTCATTTTCTGTAAGGAAAATAGGATATTCGTTTTTTAATTTTTATGAATGGGAAAATAAAGAGGCGTTATCATACGGGTAATCTTTAGATTACCTCGCTAATATGTAAGGGAGCGTTCTAACATGAGTAATTGTCAAAATGCTTTGCGCCCGCCGTTAAGTTACCGGGGCTATTGCAGCGTGATAAATATGTTCGAGACGTTCCTTCAGTTTTAATGAAAGCCTTAAATCCCCTAGGTTCAGGCGATTTACGATGAGTGCCTTGCTTTAAGGACACAACTAACTAGCCAGTGACTGGTTTCAAGCACACAATCAACTGACCAACTGATAAAACTAATAAGGCAACCAGTTTTCCACATATCGCGCCAGAATACAACATGTCCCGTGTAACATGCTTGTTTTGCTAGCAAAACGCATACAACGCGTTACAAAAATATGTTATGTAATAGTGCTGTACCGGTCAGATATTTACATAGTATATAAATAGATATATTCCTAAAAATACACAATGTATGTAAACATATAGCTTTATAATAATGTAGGTGATTGGGCTTACCTACTACTGCAGACAGCCCAAAGAAATGGCTCTCTTTGATTGAGTACATTGTACATACTTGCTCGAAGACATCTTTAACAGCAGCCTTTGCCTGTCAGAACGTGTAAACAGTTATTCAAGCAATGGTCATTGGTCATGAGATAAGTTATCTGTACAGCATCAAGCCTGGAATGCGTGCCTACATGTCGATTTAGTGGTTCTTATCTGGAACTGTTTTAGATACGTCAACAGATTCGGCTAATGGAAAACTTAGATTGGTAGCCAAATATATTTACTGATCGGTGTATCAAACGATTACCGTGTGTATGTCGTCACAGAAACTAGGGTGACTTCACATTAATAATGCCGGATGTGAAATAAGTTATGCATAAATATTGCGGCAATGAAGACAATTATAGAAATAAGCATCTAATCTTTATTTCTTAGCGAGAAATTTATAGCGTAATTACCATCGTAGATCAGTGATTTACCCGCGTCATATAGTGCCGGTCGTGATAGTTCTATCTAGTTATGCACATACTCACGTCAAATACCAGTAAAATAGAGTCGCCGGTAAGCAAGTGAACTCGAACTGGTTTCTTGCCGGAATTGGACTTCATAATGGCGGCCAAAGCGCGTTCTCTTCGCCCGTTATCTAACTTTGGTTGCGAGGTAATATAACTGTCTCGTTTAGTAGTAACTGATCCTTGATTAGTAATAGCTCCAGTAGCTTCGGAATTCTTCGATTGTACAGTAGAAACAATATTGTCCAAATTGCCCTTGTCGTCGATGGTTTCTTTTTGCCAATCGGCAGGTTTACACTTGACTAACTCCCCTTTAGAGCAATTAATCCTGTCGCCCTCCTTAGCACCGACACTACTAGCGGGTATTGAAGGGAAACTATTAGAATGGAAGCGTTTTCGTTCGTAAGGCGGACTAGGTGTTTGAGCGGCTTGTGGTTGATCCCAATTGCTACCAACTACAGATTGCCCTGTAAGTCCCGATTCCTGCTTTTTCTTGTGCGGTATCACAGAAAGCACATTAGCACGACAACTGTTGAAAGAAAAGGAAAATTTCGAGGTTACTGAATAATGATCACAACTTAATACTGATCATTACAAAGTAATTGGCCAGGTCTGACGACGACTTCTGTAAAAGCAATTAATAAGTGCCCTGTCCAGTTAACTCCACGTACTTTCTATTTCACAGCGATAAAATATTTGTCGTGACGCATAAGAAACTTTCTCCATATATTTCGAAAAATGCGACTTGTCTATATTTAGATATCCCTATTTTATCTTATAAATAATTATTAGGTAATGCGTTGACACGACGCAACTCTATAGCTATGTTTAGTCATTTAATTTACCGGCTTGCTTTAAACACTATCGTTTAGCGGTATTTTTTTCTGTTTTTTTTTAAACAACTTTAACAATGTTTAACGTTCTAAAAGTTTTAAAGAACCAAAAGGTAATCGAAATAACTCTAAATACTCATGCTCACTACTTTAGACCTTCTTTAAATCTAACCGTGAACAATACAGCAAGGAATAACTCGACACGGCGCAACTTAAACTTTACGCGCTTCCAACCATTTCAAAGCAAACTTAAACAATTCGAACTGCGCATTCTCGATAGAGCGGGCTTATGCCTTTTTCTCTTAATTTTAACGAGAGACAACAAAAAGATTAATTTGCCTTTTTCCCTCGAGCGAGAGACGAACAATTGACCCACTTCGAACGTCATAGATAAGACAAAAGAGTAAATACCGAGTTTACGTTGATTTATTTACTCGAGAAAAACAAACTCGCGCTAAAATCAAAGCTAAGGTCAATTGTTGAACTCCGTAATTTGGCCCAAATCTTCCACTATTGACTTAAACCTCAAACTAATGTCACAATTAGTTAACTCCGCAACCTAAACATGAGTATCCTATACTAACACATGACAGCATAATTAGACATAATTTACTCTATATTAGGTCGACTAACGGAAGATATATCTAGACCGCGGATAAAGCGATTTTGTATTTGAACAATCCGTTAATACGATTAAAGCGTCAAGCCCAGAGAGGACTGGTTCTTCATTAAAATTGTCTACCACAGTTCATAAGCCGTATAAATGGATTTCTCCATACTTGCGAAAAACCTTTATATCAATATATAATGAAATTTAACCTCAAACCTTTACAAACCCAACTCAAAATATATACAATTCCCGCATTCAAATTTAGCTTAAGATATTTCTATCTACCAATCTAACTTTAATATCTAGAAATTCAAGTCAAGGTATTTGGTATAGTTTAACTAAAGATTTTAGCAATGTTACTTAATATATCTATAAAGTTAATCTCAAATTTGCGATGTATCTTTATTTTACTTGTGTACTTAGTGCTATCTTGAACACAGGAGAATTCAAACTGAATAAAAACAACATTGAAAAGCTCCGATAACCCGACTGTGGGCACGTGGTGTTCAATTTTGTAAAACTCCACTCACGGGGAAATCCCTAAGCGCGCCAGATTACCATGGCGACGACCTGTTTATCGCCAGGATGCAGGGTTTTGTGAGTTTGTACAGGTGCAAGCAGTTACCTACCTTGCAGTTGCGCCTTGCACCGAATCTATTGCGTTCTCTGTTACATCAATCATCCCGACATTATGAACGAAGGAGCATGTTAAACATCTCACTTCCCGAATGTTCTTCCGACTGGTTGAAACCGGTTTCCACTGGATCGGATACCCAACTTGACTGTTGTTGGTATGACGTAAAACAACAGGATTCGTAGAGTGCTGAGCTCGAACGGAATTTCGGGCCGAGTCGGTGGGATTTATTTTCTTCCATTGAATACGAGAATCCTTGTTCTCCATACGGTCCATTGCTCGTCGCCTATATTAACATCAATATTCTTCTTAGAATTAATAAATTCATATGAACATGAAGCTATTGTTTTATCATGCAGCAGCACAGGACGTGGGTTTTTAAAATGAATCAAAATCACCTGAATAATGTTATTCGTCAGCACCGTAGCATGAATTATATTCGATAACCTATCGCGCTCTAATCATATTTACTTCACAACCACCACACCTTATCAATTGAAATTCCAAGCATTTAGCCGACCTGTAGTAAACTAGCAACACTAAAAGGAATGAAAGAAAGAAAGAGGGAATCTGTTCACTAAAACTATGGAAACAAATTTTAACCCTGCTCCAAACAGTAATCTTAACCCTAGAACTAACCCTAACTCCAACCCCATGTTTAAAACTTAATGTAATGCCTTAATCTTTATTTTAATATGCAGTCTCCCTCCTTTCCTCCTCTTAGTTTTACCCAGCTAAACGTCGTAAAACACTATGTCGATGTTAGTGTATGCTGCACGAATTCCTTCTGGTAACTATAAGCGGCGATGTGAGTAGAAGTTGTTTTGACAAGCCCTTCTTGTTGTATTTCAACTAACTCGATCTAAAACTTAGATTCAAAGGTAATCCGATATCATTTATTTTGTGTGCAAGTAGTCTGTTCCCGCACAAAAGTTGGATTAGCTAAGTCTGTTCACCTGAGCGCGCCTAACACTGTTGTCTTTCAAGTGATTTGTGGTTAAAGCCTTTTCAGACTCGAGTCGAGGTATAACAGGCGTACTCGTGAAAGCTTTCAGACGACATTTTGTTCGCATGTTAGCACACAACATAGTCCTTTAAACGAAAACAAGCGAACCACCCACGCGTATAATTTGGAGGCAGTTTGAGGAGTCGGGTCCGCTCACATTACGAAAACCAACTCGTTATACTTGAGACTTAGACCATTTTTATTGGAAATATCGTTTTCAGCCCTAAAGCACCATCGTTGACTGTAATAATAGCTGGCCTAGTTCTTAGTGTACCAACAAGCTAGTTAATGTATTTGACTGCCATAGTCTAATTAACATAGCAAACACTGAAGTAAAAACGACCTAATTTTGTCCTCTAAAATAGCTCATTAAATCTCGTGAAGAACTGGTCAATATAAACTGTACATCTCCCTGCGCATTGAAAGTAATTCAGTTTAAAAGGAATCTTGATGGTTCAACTCACGTAAAAGCAAACGGATTAAACAAAGCGTGGACTCATGAACTAATATTTGATCAAATACAACTTTATTGCGACGTATGCCCGAAGAAGAAAGGAAGGTCGTTTGTTCTGTTTGTTGTCATATTTGCAGAATAGGACGCAAAGGGTTTCGATCTAGTCAGGAATTCCAGCGATTTCCGTAATAAATTATCCAATTTCAACGTCAGCTCTATAGGCTATGACCGAAGGTGTGGCGATATGTGATAAAACATTGACCGAGTGTTATTGATATCTGTGTGAAGCTTTTCCACCTGAGTGCTTTAAAACAAAAGTAGTGTTACGACACGGGCAATCGTCAGATTACTTGTTATACACAGTTTACATCAGGCCTACAGCTGGGTCTGTAATTAAATTTATTTTGACTGATTTCAAATTTAAAGATAAATTAAATCGCACTAGATTTGATAAGCACACAATTATGTATAAACGTCCATACGTATACACAAACTATATGTAATTCAGACAAGGTATTCGTAAAAGAGCTATAAAATATGATCAGATAATCAGGTTTATCTCTGTTGATTTAAAAATGATTTTTTTAGTCGAAGGGTTGCAGGTTCCACTAAATTGAAGGAACGTGTCTATCATATACAACACACTGCAATAGCTCCGGTAACCCGACGATGGGCACGAGGTGATCTGACTATTACCCGTATAAACCCCCTTGGTTTTCCCAATCACGGGGATAATCATGAATATCCTATCTTACCGGTTCGTGGGTAATCAGTTATTTACATATAGTTAGTCTGACTCGGTTTTATAACCTGGGCAATCGTAATGTCACCTCGTGTACACTGCACTTTACCTGAGCTACTACACTATGGTAAATACAATGGAAACATTGCTTAAGTTTGTTAAACGACTGGGTTCAGGCAATGTCGCTAAATTCCTTGTGTAAAGCCAAAAAGCAGAGGGCGGGTTTTGATCTAACATCCCGTCGATCTGAACTACAACAAGCTATTATCTAGCTAAGCGTCCGGTGTTGATGGTATTTTAAAAACCAATGAATCCAATTTTAAGCGAGTTTGGCGGATGTATTTGACGAAACTAAAATCCAACATCACTATAGTGAACTAGGCCTATATGTGCAGAAAAAATGGTTTCAAAATATTTTGCATTTCGATCAGGTAATTAATTGCAGAAGTAGCTCAAGATCGCCTCTAACGGTAGGAAAGAAGAACGAATAAAACGCGCTGCCAATACATTGGAGCGGTGTTAAAGCTTTCACCCAACACGTTGATATCACCAGCGGAATGAAAAGGTCCGGAATTTAAGCGAAAAATCTACAAAGCTTTACAATTCTACGGGAGCTCCGCAATTAACGTTGCAATTTGTGCTGGTATTCGGGGTATACCAACTGAACTATTGGATAAGTTTGGTAATTTGGATGTATACGTTTATTCCGGAAGGTCGGAAAACGAAGGAGCCGTTTGACAAGCAATCTTTAAATTAATTAGGAGCGTCCTTACACGAGTAATCGTGTGATTAATTAGCGCCCACCGTCTGGTTATCAGAGTTTTTGCAGTGTGTTGTATTATGTATACAATACATACATAACTATGGCACTAATCAACCTATTAATCCAATGGGCTATTAATTAACGCCCGTTTGGTGTCTCACCAAAGGACATAAACGACTAGCTCGCAGTATCGATCCCATAACCTTTCGGCTATCAGTCTGCTGTGTTACGAACAAGCTAACCCACAGAACTAAAAATACAGGAAAAACAGCTTTAAGTGATCAATGCCTTAGGATAACAATACCCATTGTTATCAAACTGTAAGGATTTAACATCAGATGTTGGCAAAATCTCATACAATTAAAATATATGTACTAGAGGACACTTTTAAAATCATATGATATAAAAAGAAAATTAAATATCTGGCACTTTTCTATAGTTAGTATCTCTAATAACGTGGCTTGAAATGGCCTGAATATAAGTTAAAAATAAACATTGCACTTTTTCCGTGGATACAACAAGCTAGTGGTGGTGGGTATGGCTAAGATTAAGAATCAGTGGAAACAAAGAGCCCAGCACAAGGACCAGGACCTCACACAGACCAAGCTTGCCGGGCCCGCTGGCCGACTGGGCCACCTCGGGCAATACGTGCACAGTGGCCACGTATAGGAACGTGCCGGCGGAAAACAACATGGCGACCCCGGTTGCATTGTAGTCTTGCAACATCTGCTTGTCTTTCTGGGAGTTTAAAAGATGGTTGAGATGGGATAATCATGTTTACTCCTGTGAATGGGAAAACACAATGTACGTTATCCCAAATGTAATCGTCAGATCACCTTGCGATTACGTAAAAGGAGTCGCACATGGGTAATTCGTAATCATCAGATCACCTCACGAGCTCATTCACGTTGACGGAGTTATAGCAGTATGCTCCTTTAATTTGACAGAACCCAAATTAACACTGAGTTCGGACAATGTCCGCTAACTGCATTGTCCAAGGACACAACCGACTAGCATGCGACCAGTTTCGAATCTGTAACCCTTCGGCTAAAGGGCGACGCACTAATCCAAAACTAATCGGTAGGACTGTCTTTCACCCTCCAGGCACTTTACAGCCATCACTCATTATTAAAGGATATGATTCCAACAACAACAACGTTTAAACCAACCTGATTTAAAAACACGAAAGTGACGATGGCTAGCAAGGGGGCGGCGAGTGCAAAAGCCAGCAGATGCCGCTTCACCTTGCGAGGTTCTAAACCTTCGTGGACGAGAAATGACACCAAACCGAACGCTGCCGGCGCCTGTAACGTTAATCACGTCATTCTGGGAATGTTCTGGTTTGATCCGATCGGTTAGTTTAAGTTTTTAATTTTAGTTTATTCATTTTTTGCCCCAGTATTAAAAATAGAAAACCAATCAAATCACGACACAGGAACAGGAAAAGACGGCAAAACGAACAGTTGTTAAAACACGTCATTAAAAAAAGAATATAAATTAATAAATATAGCAGACGTGGCCGCTAAACCTAATTTATTCGCAATACGTTGTTAGCGGTAAGGTGATGGGATAAAACCAGTCGGCATTTAGTGAGTGAACAAATACTGTAGCATAGCATGGTTCTTACATCTTGGGTTATTGTGAGATTATGTTGCATTCGTTATCGGGTTACCGAAGCTGTTGTAGTGTGTTGTGTATGCTTGAGATGTTCCTTCATTTTTCACATAGCTCGTTAAGTCATTGGGTTCAGGTAATGTTTACAAAGTGCCTTCGCCAAGAAAAGAACAGACCAGCTAAATTTAGTTTTATACCTGCAACCCTAAGACTGTAGGGCGATGCATTACACCACCTAGCTATTCGGTTGGACTTCCACTGTATGCATTGTAGCAACCATGTTACCTTATGAAGCATTATAGCAAGGAAGACGATGAACTGCAGATCGGAGCGATCGGTGCTAGCTGCCGCACCCATGGCCACCCCATCAGCCGCAGCGTGCACAACGAGCCCGATGGTGGCCGTGTGGCCCTTGGACCGCTGGTCCGGCTGCTGTGACCTTCCCGTCCCAACTTTGCTTTGGTTCAGTTCATCTGGAAATATACCTTGCTATTATGTAAAAAAGAGCTTTGTTATACAGTTAACTGACAGATTACCTCACACCAACCGCCGTTTTATCGGAGCTATTGCAGTGTGTTGTGTATGATTAAGTCATCCTTTCATTTCAAGTTGAAATCATTAATCCACTGGGTTCAGGTAATTTTTGTTGCATTGCTCAGGAACGCAACCAGCCAGGTAGGAACAAGTTTGGAACCTGGTTGATTTGATAAAACTGTGTCTGGTACAACGACTGATGACACTGGTTATTAATAAAGTCATAGAATTCTATATTCTTCCAACTAATACTGTTTATCACTTATCGACCAAACGGTATTGGGTCGGGGATACCTGACTAGGCCTATGTTTATTTCTATTTTACATTTAATAATTTGGATTTTGAGTTCAGTTAATGTAGTGTTAGAGTTTGTGATATTCTGATGGAAGTAAAATACCCAAACTGACCGAATCACCCCAACTAAAACAACAAAACCCAAACTTAAACGCCCCAACTAGCCAAGTTACCCCAACAAACACCCTAACTTACCCAAGCACCAAATAAACTACTAAGAAACTCACCCAGTCGTATCTCGGTTGGGTGAGAATGGGCTGACCCCCCAAATTGATCGACCAGCAACATGAATACGAAGCCAAGCAGAAGCGAAACCCCGATGGCGTGATGAGCCCCACCTGCGTGGGTGTGGGTGTGCTGCTTGCTCTCTGGCATAAAGGGGTTCGAGTTTTATTTATTGGACAAGTGAGCCATCGTTTGTTCTACCACAGACTTTTTTGTAGCATTAAGACTAGGGCAGGGGTTAAAATTATGACTAGGGTTAAAATTAGCATAAGGAGCACTTTAGACATGAAAAGTATCGTCGTTAAGACGTTAATATACATGTTCTACCACTAAGCTTCTTTGTAGCACCATAACTGGGGCGGGGGTTAAAATTAGCATAGGGTTTTAGGGTCGTTAAAATTAGCATAGGGTTTTAGGGTCGTTAAAATTAGCATAGGGTTTTAGGGTCGTTAAAATTAGCATAGGGGTTCAAGTTTAATTTCTTAGACGTGAAAAGTTGCGTTGCTGTACATGTTATATCACTAAGCTTCTTTGTAGCACCAAGAATAGGGTAGGGGTTAAAATTAGCATAGGTTTGGAGTTCTTAGGAGTAAAGTTTTGCTGGGATTAGGAGTCAAGTTTTGCTGGAATTTCAAGTTTTACTTCTTAGAAAAGAAAATTGGACCAGAGTCTTGAGTTAGAATTACGGTTCTGATGAAGGATAAAAGGAGGATGCGATTCGAATTAGAATTAGGGCTGAAGTAGAATGGGGTCAAATAATATATGTAAGGCATTGCTAAACAGTTGTAACCCCACCCCCTCTTATCTGTATCCATCAGACTTCACCCCCAAAATTCCCCCACCAACACTTAACCCACCTTCCGGCTGCTCCAGCTTTGCGCTTTTGAAATCGAGGTCGATTTCGTCCACTTTTTCCGCTTTCTCCTCCAAATGAACATGGTCTGTGGAGAAAATAAATATTAAACTAATCATTATGTGTTGTCTGTGGGATGTGGGCATTTACTGTTAACTAGAAGTCAATGACATTGGCGTCATTCATTATAACATAATGAATCTCAAAATTACCTCGTGTCCAACATCGGACTATCGACAGGTTACCAGAGCTATTGCAGAGTGCTTTATATGGTTGATCAATTATTTCAGTTTAGGACAACAACCCAACCACATATTGTATGTTGGTTGGTAAGCTTATGTGTTTTACATAACTGTAATAACCAACCTAGAGCCCACTAGTACACAAAATAATTATTAAGTGGACCGCCCCCATACATCGGCGGGTTAAAACATCAACCTTGGAGAGTTAGCTTAAAAGGTTTGGAAACTAGTCGCTGATTAATTAATTGTTTTCTTTAGAAGACACTTGAAAGTTTGCCGTAACCCTTGAATTAATGGTTCCAATAAAACTAAAAAGACTCTCTATTACACACAACATAATGCAATAGCTCATCTGCTCATGTATACGAGAGGTAACCTCGCTGCAAAACTACAGTCGAAACTTATCAGTAAACACACCTGTTAAAATGGGGGAAAAAGTGATGTGGCCGATAAACCTTTCTATGTGCACCCACATGGCAAAATATCAATGTGAAGTCTATGATATGAAGGAAACAAATAACAAACCGAGTTGAGTTGAAATCATCTCCACAGGCGAAGTATTGTACATCGTCTGCACCCCTTCAGGTATAATCACAGCTAGCGCGGTGCCCACCAGTAACCCAGCGCCAAATATTGTGAAAAGTTGAATTTTGCGCTGAAATATTTCAAAAACGTGGTTACTTTTTCTGTTTTGAGTTCGGATTATTTTGTTGGGTGGTAGTGTGATGGAAACAAGCTGCTGACTTGATAGTTGTTTCATGGGGCAACACACTTAGCAGACTTTGCCTGGACCGATTTTAAGAGTTCTACTAAAACTGTAAAGAAACCTTTCAATGGCATATTACACATTGCAATATCACCAATAACCAGTTTATGTGAGGTAGTCTGAAGTCCGTATTAACTCCATTCCATTTTTACAACCACAGGAAAAAAAATTGCCCATCTTATCCATGTGGTTTTTTATGTGCATAGTCAGATAAGTTAATTTAGCAGGTCGACTGTCTGATGGTATTCAAATCAGCTTGGTAAAACCAGCCGCAAACTTGTTGGTTCAGTCTTGTTTAGACAATAAACTTAGTGAATATGTTGTAGAAACCCAGTGGCTTAAATAATGAACAGAACTTCAACAACCGTGGTTAAACGTTAATTTTTTGCAACCCTAACTCTGACAATTGCTTATGTTATAACACCCTTTATTGTCCACCTAAATAGGTATACTGATTAGTTGAATAATAAACAAAGCAATGTTTCCAACATTCGAAAGGACAACGCACCTTAGTAGCCCTGTAGCAACTGTAAACCTACTGCATCCAGAGTCAACGGTAAACTGGTCGCTAGCTAGTCGGTTGTGTCCTTGGGCAAGGCACTTTACGGACATTGCCTGAACCCAGCGGATTAATGGGTTCTACAAAATTAAAGGAACGTGTCTATCATATACAACACACTGCAATAGCTCCAGTAACCCGACGATGGGCGCGAGGTGATCTGACGATTGCCCATGTGATAACCCCCTAGGTTTTTCCATTCACGGGGATAAACATGAATATCCAAACCTATTAATGTTACAGGTAGGTTGGGGAACATACTCATGAAGTTGAATAAACTTTTACATAATCTAACATAACTTAATCAGCATGACGTTTAAAATCACCTGGGATAAGGTAAAAGCCAAAGGGATCCATCCAGCCAAGCCACAGCCTATAAACATGCCGATGGAGAGAAGACATATCGTCCAAAACTCTGCCATTTTTGCTCCAAAACTATCTTGACTTTATTACTTAGTTTTTTTACTTACTTAAAGATTATCTGAAAGAATATAGAAAATATATCATTAAAATGGGAAAATAGAAGATAAACAATAAAATAGAAGATTAACATCAAGAAATTGCACAGAAAAAAAAACGAAATAAATAAACAAAATTATTCTAATTGGTTATTTACTTTTAGAAATGACAAATAGAAGTAAATACATAGTGGGGTTTGTAATAAATAGGAACATATACAGCAAGCATAACCTGAAGTTTTTAAATGTTGACTTAATTTAGTCTTATCCTAATCCGAATCATTTCGCAATTAATAATAAACAATTTTGAATATGGAATATGTTTAAAATAAATCAAATACTATTAAAAATTGCTCTACCATATATTGTAAATTTTATGCCGAAATGGATTAATAATCTCAGTTTTATTAACTAAAATGGACTATTAAGCTCTAATTTACTTCAATAAAAACAAATCTAAATCATTTTTTGTTAAAAGTGACATCACAAACTTTTGTTTACTAAGTGTAATTGATATAATAATCAGGTAAAAAAGACGGAAGAATATTGCAATTAAAGTCTGTTAAACAGCAAAGTTTCTATATAAAGACTGGGCCAAAAAGTAAAAAAAAGGAAGTTAATTGCAACAACGTTTAAATAAATAAAAAAATGGTTATTTATGAAATTTTCTTTTATATGCACATTTAAACCATTTAGCAACTGCAATACAATACATGTAGATCACTTGAATAATCAGGGAAAAATTTGGTGAAATTCACAATTTATTGTCAACAAAATTTGGAAAAATGTTTTGAGCACAACGGTTTGTTGCATTGATTGAATCAATTGATTTTTGCAACGACGTCAAGCAAGTTCGGATGTGATTTGATGAATCAACAGCTTGCGTTTGTGTTTTATCGAGTCTGTTACAGATTTTCTTCATGGTCGTAGTCACCCCTCGACAGATACTCGCTTGCTCGCTGCTTAGTGATTTCCACCAGCGTATGTTCGATTCTCTTAATTTATCATGCGGACCAGAATTAAAAAAAGGTGCGATGACACCCAATTTAAAGAACTCCTCAACAGTTTGCGTGGAAGCTTGCGAAACATGTTTGTCAGATTCGGCTTGACTTTCAGTCATAACTTCATTTGTAGGTTGTGTCTGTGGATCCGGGTTTGGGCAAACTGTGTCTTCATCTTCACTTTCAGAAGCTTCGCCTTCAATCACAACAGCAGAATTATTTTCATTGCTCATTCTTAAACCGAACACGACTAGAAACTCTAAAACAAATGGTTGTATGATTAATTACATTTACAAGCAGGAAACATACAATGTCAGTATGTAATTAGGGCTGTGCATCAGTTACTGATTACCTTGATAACTGATTTGTTGTCAGTTAACTAAAAAAATAAAGAAATGTTTTAAATCCAATTGTGTGTAAACCAAAGAAAAACAATTTTGTGAAAAGCTACCCAGACTAAGTACTTGTACCATTGGTAGTTACATTGTCAGTTTTGAATATAAGGCAATATTCAATTGAAAAGGTTTCGTTTAAGTATTACAATTTATATATCATTAGACTGTTTGTCATTATCCATGCACAGCTTTAATGTCATAACAATTTATTATGTTTATTTAGGCACATCTACAACTGCCATTGGGCCATACCATATGGCATACCAGCTAGATGCATATATATGGCAATGTAAAATGAAGATACAGATACCGGTACCAGTATTTTCAATTTGACAGTTTAATTAAACAAAGCTACAGTAGAAAAACCTCAATTTTACAAATGAAAATGGCAGTAAAAAATATTTTGGCCCAAATAAACAAAAGTTACTGGTTGGATTTTTTGTGGTGAACCACATTTTTGGTTGAAGGGGGTCTCTTTTTGGTGGGATTCCACTTTAGGAACGCACTGTCCACCGGCAAACGTGGCCGTTTAAAGTATTGGGACTTTAGGTGTTCTTCTATGTGCTTTTGTGTGACGCATATCACATGTTGGCCCTTCCAATACTTGACCATGTTCAATGACTGGAGTGAAGAGATAATATCAGCTTGTGTGATGCTTGTCATTTCGCTCAAATCTTTGATGGACAGAGTGCCTCGAAAATCCCGTAAAATCTCCAGCAACACCCATGTCCAGTAGCTCCGGTAACTAAGCTTTCCAAGATCGGAAAGTGGCTTTTCAGGAGATCCAATTTGGCCCTCTACTTTTGAGAGCTCGTAGCTAAATGCAATAAGGAATTTTCCGTATCCTTTCCGCTGGAAGGGAGGTAGGATTAGGATGCACGCCAGGTTATTACCATCTGGTGATTCTTTTTCTTTCGAGAAATACCCGACCGTATGCGCACCATACCTGTCAACTTCCGTCATGACATAAAACAAAAACGGCTCCACATCAAAATAAAGGGTTTTATGGTCGAGAAACAGTTTCGCAAGAAGGCATAAATTCTGGCAATAGATTTTGTCGTCTTTGCCATCAATTTCATAAACAGAGATCGTACTTTTGCGGTAAATTTCCCTCCCCGGTGGTTGCCGCCAAGCACAGTCCAACAAGTGCCGACTGTACGTCCTCTCAAACCTCATATATTTGAAGCAGTATTCGCAGACGTACAACTTAGGCTGCTTTCCGTACTCATCAGGGTAGGGTGAAAAGTACCACGCGTCGATTTCATATTTTCCAAGCTGAATCCGATCTATGTATTTAATCTTTGTTATGGCTTCATGTTCCTTCTCCAAGGCAGCTGTTGTTGGATCCATCTCAGCGTACGACTTTTGGACGTGGTTAATTTCATCGTGCTTCCGTTTTTGATTTCTCGTCATACGGTTGTCAGCGGTTTCGTTTGGATCACCAGCTTTAACAACAGTTGTATTACTTTCTTGTATAACTTTTGAGAGGTCAAATCGATCAGCTTCAACCCATTCATCCAATCTCCGGTTAAATCCCTGATAATGAACATAATATTCGTTCAAATCACCTCTAAGAGTGTTGACTCGTTTTTGGATGACCTCAGCAATATGAACGGAGCTATCGCTACGGCGACAATAGTACTGCCCACCAATCACTATATTACCACCACTGGTTTCGAAATTAGGTTTCTCGATTCTGGGTTTGTCTTCTGATAACTGTGCAAATGTCTCAACAGAGATATCAGGTTTAATAGCAACCTGAGGGACTAGTGAGTCATTGTTATCTGTGGTCTCTTCAGTAGCTGGTACTTCCATGGTTATCAATTGATTAATCCGGTTATGTTAAGCTGGATTAATCAAAAACCCTCAACTCTTATTATCAGTATATATAATCTACTGTTGCCTGGGAAAAGGGATCAAAGTTTAAACAAAAATTAGATGGATATATTTTTTACTAGGCTAAGGTTCTTTTTTATGTTAGGTATATGTACCGGTCGGGTTAACCATTCAGCCACACGATCGTACAATATATAAATGTATCATTTGCATAGGATGGGATATTCATGTTTATTCCAGTGAGTGGAAAAAGAGAAGCATTAACATATGGACAACATTTAGATTGACTATTAAATGCCCCTTTCTGTCAATTTTGCAATAATATCTGTTTATTACTTAATATTTTGTTTCACTGTAACTTGTTTACTGTAAATTAAGATAAAATGATAAGTTTAAAAAAGGTTTTGGCCTGTGCAGCATTGTATTTCTTTATTTTATTATTTATCTAACTAAACACAAAGGGTGCAGCTGACTCGGTGACTTTTTGGTCTTTCGCTGCATCCTTGCTGTACATTATGTGCATTAATGCATAAGTTGTTGACGTTTGTAAAATTGTGATGTCAGCATAAATTTAAAAAAATTTCTTGTTAGTTGGCATTCGCCTTGACAACACACGGTTCACGGTGTGCGTTCAAATTAACTGAAAAAAATGACTGGATGCAATTGCCATTTTTCCAGACTGGCTACGCTACAGAATACACTACACACTAAACAGTGACCGGCCAACATTCACAGTACTGCCGACTTTCGATATCAATAGCATTTTTCTTCTTCTGTTTTAGCTCCTCATTTTGACATGTTAAGTGCTGTTCTTCTAAGACATACTAGGGTTTTTAGAGTACTACCAATATCTCCGTAGTTTTAATCCGTAGAAATCTCTTACTTTACTTTACACTCGGTGAGTAAGTAGAAAAAGTTATTCCGAGTCTTACAGGACTACATATTTACGTCACAGCGGTCACTAAAGTGTACACACCGTAGCATTTATATTTTACGGAGTAGAATGTTGATTTACAGATGTGGTGGTTTAATGGTCATCCAGGGTGTTATTGCTTGAAATTATTATTGATTGCCTGCAAATGGATTATAGTTTTTTTATCAAAAAATCCAGTTATTGTTACCTAGCCTGAATTTTAACTAGTCCTCTAACGTGGTACATATATTTGGACTTTTGTATTAACTCTGATATATTTAATGGATACGCATAGATAGTCTGTGGTTAAGTGCGTCGCCTTTCATTCGAAAGGTTGCAGGTTCGAAAACGGTCGCTAGCTAGTCGGTTGTGTCTTTGGACAAGGCAATTTACGGACATTGCCTGAACCCCGCAGATTAATGGGTTCTACTAAAATGAGAGAGCGTGTGAATTATAAGCCTTACACAACACAGTGCAGCTCCGGTAACCCGACGGTGGACGCGAGGCGATCTAAAGATTTTCCGTGTGTTAACGCCCTTGGTTTTCCCATTCACGGGGATAAACATAAATATCCCATGCTATCCTTTTTATTGCGCCCTTTTTTGTGCAATTAAAACACCAGGTAAATACGGTGAATTTTCAGGAAATATTGAAAAGAAATAGGCCCCTAAATAAACAGAGAAAATTTTCGAGAACGGTACGTGCAAAAAACAGAGAATGTGCAAAATACAACTTGGATAAAAATAAAGTTTACAATTAAAAGTATGTAATACTAATTAAACAGTAAAAATTATGCGAAATGGTACAAAAAAGAATGGTTCGATGTCCAAAATATATTTACCACAATGGCATATTCACAATGTGGTTAGATAAAGCCACAGCGTCGTGTATAGTATTTGAAAACATAAAAAAAGGTTAAAGCATAAAGACGGCCTGTTTGTCGAGCTGCTCAGTCCGGAAATCCGGTAAGTTATCCAAGGGGTCACCTTGAAACCGTCGCGATCTCTGCAAATCTTACTTTTCTTCTGCCAGCTCGAACGTGCGGATCAGCATATGACTACGTGAATTATTCGTTATATTAATAATTAGTCCGAGTAATGGACGGTCAGCAAAAAATAGTATATAATTTGTGGAATTTTATAGATTTATTCTATTTTAGATTTTTCCACTGTAATAACGTACTTGTTGTCCCGTAAACGAACATGAAGAAACAAAAAGAAATTGATTTTAAAGCATAGACACAAAGAACGAAACAAGTTTTAACAATGCGCTTACCGGCCTGGCGTAATGTCTCTTTCTCCCTCTGCCCCGCTTTAGCTCTCTATAGTGAGAATATCCAACCACCAGCATAAACATCTAATGATTTTCTAGTTGTAGTATTCAATTTAAGTGATTACCATGTCTGACAGATTGGTCTGGTGGGTAATGCGTCGTCACCTTTCAGCCGAAGAGTTGTAGGTTCCTCGCTAGCCAGTCGGTTGTGTTCTTGGGAAAGGCACGGACATTGCCTGAACCCAGCGGATTAATGGATTTTACTAAATTGAAGGAACGTGTGAATGATACACAACACACTGCAATAGCTCCGGTAACCCGACGGTGGGCGCGAGGGGATCTAACGATTGCCGGTGTGTTAACCCCCTTGGTTTTCCCATTCACGGGGATAAACATGAATATCCATGAGGCGCTGAACTTACATTGAAAACATTCTTGACAAGCATGAGTAATACAATACACGCAATTACACCATCACCCCCTTGTTGACTTATCAGTGAAAATGCGAATGCGCCCTCTCGGTCTAGTGGAAGGGAAACTTGAGACAGTCCGGTGCATGTGGACTGGTTTTGGGCTCCGAAGTAAAGTTGTCCATTGGAATGTTGAATCTGAAGCGATTTTAAACTCTTTTTCAGAAACTCGTATATATGTATGTATGTATCGGACGCGTTAACTATTCGGCCAAACGATTAAACCTTTTTAACAGGCCAAGGTTCGAACCCACTATGGGCTTGTCGCTAGGCCGTTTTTTTTATAGAACTCGATATGTATCGGACACATTGTCCAGCATAGAATTTAAACCCGACTTAAAAACTCTGCCACCACGTAACCTATAATAGGTTTGTAAAACAAAAAAAACTGAACGGTCTTATAGTGACCAGAAAAAAAATATACAAAAACGGTCTTATAGTGACAAGACCAGCATTTACATTGAAAAAAAACAATAAATTTTTATTTTTTTAAATTAATTTTTGTAGGATTCGAAACTTGGCTCGGTTAAAAATGCCAAGTTTCCCATCCTAAAAAAAGTTATAAATTAAAAAAAAATTATTGTTTTTTCCCAAATGTAAATGCTGGCCTCTTGTCACTATAAGACGGTTTTTGTATAGAAATCGGTATACGTATCGTTCGCGTTACCACTTCAGCCTTACGACCGTACAAAAAAAACAATTAAAGTTTTGTAAGACCGGTAAAAACACCTTAGATTAAAAAAACGATAAAAGGTTTGTAAAACAGCTTAGATTGAAAAACACAGCAAAATATTTGTCAGACATTTTAGTTTGACTTACCGCAACTGCCCAAGCGGCATTGTAGAAGAGGAAGACGTCGTTTATCCCATCAAGTTTAATGAAGGATACTAAGCTAAGTATCAACTCAGTAACAGCAACTACAGCATAGCATATCAGCCACACCAACAAGCCTTCATACGCATCCTGATGGGATAGAAATTGTAAATTTATTTCATTTCTTGGTGTAAAGTCATCAAAGAAACTAAAAAAGCTTAACTAAAGACAACTATCACCCAATCCACACTATGATATTATGATATGTTTCATTCCTGTAAATGGGAAGACCAAGGGGGTTAAAACACGGGCATTCGCCAGGTCACCTTGAGCCCACCTTCGGGTTATCGGAGCTATTGCAGTGTGTTGTATATGATGGACACTTTCCTTCAATTTGGTACAACCCATTAATCCGGTGAGTTCAGGCAATGTCCGTTAATTGCATTGCCCAAGTACACAACCGACCAGCTAGCAGCCAGTTTCGCATCTGCAACCTTTCGATTGAAAGTCGACGCACTAAACCGCCAGACTAACCGGCCGTATATATAACATGCAACGTAGTTATATTGTCTCCACACAAAAGCATTAAGTTGATGTCTCAGTTAAATACCTTTGCAATACTTCGAATACAAATTGCCGAAATCACCAACAGAAAAGGAGAGCCAATCGCAGCGAATGCATAAAACACCTTTATCACTAAAGAGACAAGAGGTTATAGGCAAATTGTTCCGTGAAAGGTACAAAATTTACCACCTGTGGAGACAGCGCCGGATACGTAAACAGCAAGGCAGAGCAGAACTAACGTTTCGATGAAGAATTGAATCTGAGAAAATAAACTGTCTAAGGCTGATCATATTGATGTATAAATCTTGTTATTATTTGACTAGCATGTATCGTCCTCTGTTGTATGCAACAACAGGCATGTATCGTACATATATGTACGACCCGCTGACTACCAAAGGGGTCAAAGTTAGTCAGAAAGCGGAACTTACCGAAGAAAATGAAGCAGCTAGCAACGCAGCAGTTCTCTTGTTCCCAAAACTTAATCTGTCCGCCAATGCCATGACCGCCAACTATAAATCCACCATACGATTCTTTAACGAGTTTCGTATGTGTAACAACCAACTCAAAACACTAAATTGTATTACTAGCCACCGAGAACCTTTACCTCTAATGTATCTTTATCTCGATAAGATGTAGTAACATGTACGGTAAGAGTTACCAGGTTGATATATGTACTGGTTGTACAGCATTTGTTACAGGAGCCAAACAATAGTTCACACAATAGTACACCGACGCCCAAATGTGCGTGGTCGGTGTATAGTTTCGAGGGTTGCCTATTACAATTGGTTAAGACAACAAAAGGCCGGTTGGACCTAACCAAGTTAAGAATATTTTCTTCCTGGCGTGTTTACCATGCGCTTGGAACTTGGCTATTCTACGTACTACCGGTCGAATTGCGTGAACCCCCAGCAAACTTTTTAGTGGAAAGGCTTAACCCATGATGGGCTCGTCACTAATACCGTTTTTGTATAGATGTCGGTATATGTATCGTTCGCGTTAACCATTTAAGACATGTTAACCTTGCGCTTAAAGCTTGGATTCTAGTACTACCGGTCGAATTGTGTAAACGGTCAAGACCGATTTTTTTGCCCGATGAATAGAATTCGAAGCCTTAATTGTCTCGTCCATAAGATCTTTTGTTGTATAGAATTTATCAATGTATCGTTCACGTTATGCATTCGGCCACACAACCGACCAGCGTAGAAGTGGTTTATACACTGACGCGCATAGTGACAATCCAATGGTTGTGGATTTGAAGCCGGCGAGGCAGAACAATTACAATTGTTACCACTTTTTATCCTCCCTCCGTATAGTTCAGTAAACATACAGCGGAAACGTGATCTGTAGCAGCTTATTATACTACATAATTGTAGGACCGGTTAATCTGGCGGTTAAGTGCGTCGCCTTTTTAATCGAAAGGTTGCAGGTGCGAAACTTGGTCACCAGCTAGTCGGTTGTGTCCCTGGGCTAGGCACTTGAACCCAGCGGATTAATGGTTTCTACCAAATTAAAGGAACGTGTAAATTATACATAACACACTGCAATAGCTCCGATAACCCGACGGTGGGCGCGAAGTGATCTGATGATCAGGCCCGGTGCTAGGAACCGCGGGGCCCAATTAGAAATGTGATGGCGGGGCCCTTACTCTTCATAGCAAAATTTATGGGTGTTTATATATCATAAAATACATACCAGTACATACAAACTACAAAAATAGACATTTAATACTTGCTATAAAACAAATTAAAGGTAATGTGGATGCTTATTTACGATATATCGTTTTACTTCCAAACATATCAATATTGTTTAGCAACCATATTCATTATGACGTAACAGGCAGACACAGAAATATAAATTTGACTTACTTACGATGCATAACAAATTGATATTATGAGAAAGAATATTATTTCACTTTTTATTTTACGTTTCAGTAATATTTTAAACCTCGTAATACAGTAAGACCCCCACTAGCGCGGGCCCCTTCAAGGTGCGGGGCCCAATTTGATCTAATCGGTCAAATCGGCCTAAAACCGGCCCTGCTGACGATTGCCCGTCTGTTAACCCCCTTGGTTTTTTTCCATTCACGGGGATAAACATGAATATCCTATTCCTATCCCTATGAGCACTACCTGATGGTCTCGTCACTAAAACCGTTTTGGTATAGACTCGGCATATGTACCGGTCGCGTAACCATTCACTAAATTACGGCGACACGACTTAAAACGCTTTTATAGTATAGGCATTTTTGATATACATGTAAACATCATTGTTCAACGAAAAAAGTAGTAAAAAATAACATAGTCGCTGTTTATCTATATCGCTAGGTAATTGTCAATTATATCATGTCGCCAGGTGGCGTAACTGCGCAATGAACAAACAGTCACGTGGTCTAGCATTGGGAAAGGATAATCATTGTTATCCCAGTGAGCGGACAAACGCAAAGGGTGTAAACACATAGGCAATTGACAGATTATTTCGCTAATCACCTTGTTGTCGGTTACCGGGGCTATTGCAGTGTGTTGTTTATATTTCAGACATCCCATCAATTTGCAAGAATTCATCATTCCCCTGGATTAGTATATCTAACCCTAACCTAAAAGTCTGTTTAACTTTACAGATCATGCCCATTAAAGTTTTCCATGGTTGGATTAGGTGTGAGACTATAGAGCTAATGGTATTTTTTTATTACCATGTATAAGTAAGTTGGATTAAATAGTATAGGACAGGATATTCATGATTATTCCCGTGAATAGGAAAATGGGGTCAACACACGGGCAATCATCAGATCACCTCGCGCCCATCGTCGGGTTACCGGAGCTATTGTAGTGTGTTGTGTATAATTCACACGTTCCTTTAATTAAGTAAAAACCATTAATTCGATGGATACGAGCAACATCCGTTAAGTACCTCTTTCAAGAAGACAACCGACTAGCTTGTGACAAGTTTTAAAGCAGCAACCCTTCGGCTGAAAGGTGAAGCCTCAAACCACAGAGACCAATCGGCCGCCCGGATAAGATTATGAACTTTAAATCAATATTCATGATTTATTGTTTCAACACCGCACCGAAAGCTAACCCCATTGACACTAGGCAAACGCGAATTTTTATCTGCGTTTAGTATTAGCATGCGTAAAGCTGTTGAATTTATTAAAACGGAACACTGCGATTATATACACCAATAGCCTACCTCGGTAATGTCCGATTGTCGGCCTTTATGGTATTGTGAATTGCTGAACTAAATAGAGCGCTTTTAAATATAGATTAGGCGTCATTCTTCAAATATACTCCAGGTTTCCGCATTGTTTTTGTAAAAGGTTCGTCCATATCCTATAAAAACAAAGCCCTGTGTCAACACACAACCTGTAAACACATTCCTTACAACTTGCCACGCGCCGGTTTCTGTTTTCAGTCTGGACGTTTAGGAGATGAGTCTATTGTCCCTACGTTTTTTTGTAAATGTTTGCTTGACAATCTTTAGATTGCCACCACAAATACACGCCCCTCTTTGTCTTAGCGCATTATATCAATTAAGTATTCAACACTTCACAATGGTTTCAAAAGCGATGTAGCAAACGATATAGGCGACCGCTAATGTAATATCTTATGACGTAATACTCAAATGTTCCGTGACGGAAACGGTGCCACATGAGTGTAACATGATATCCAACCCTCAAGATCCTTTTGTTACCAAAGTATATATAACGCGAACTAGAATAAGTTTGCACTATTTATTTTTAATTGTTTTGCTAAAAATCTTCATAGCGTACTAATGCCGTATTATACCTCTTTGCCTGGACAAGTATTTACATCTGAGCCTTCCCAAGCGCCTAGGAGACAATTCCGAAGCTCCGAGGAGCAATACTTTCATGATCGGCAAGACACCAGCGTCAATATCCCTGACGAGTTCCTTCCAGCGCAAAGAGTGGATTCCATACAGCGGTTACCTATTGACCCATCTGTTACAATTCGGCCAGTTGTAAGAGATGTCCATCCTGGGCAACAAAACATGATATTCCAGGCTTGGCAAGCAACGGAGAACGAAGTTCCCAGCGTTCAAATAACAGCGGTGGATCGTGATCATAGAGGAAAACTTGTAATTGCACAAACGAAGGTAATATATGTTCAGCTCTTCGTTCGGGTATTGATAGATCTTTTTTGCCGGGCTAGGTTTCAAAGCCTTTTGATCGGTCACCAATACCGTTTTTGTAAAGAATTGGTATATCTATTGGTCACGTTAACCATTCCGCCACACGACCATACCAGTAATAGATCGTCATAACATGGTCAATCAATAAAATATCGGGACCTAATAGTCGAATTGCTTTATTTTTTGCATTGCGTTGAATGTTTAACATAATAATAATTTTGAACAACCCGTATGATTCCACAAGAAAGAGAGGCTAGAATTAGAGTTCCTAGGGTAGTATTGAAAATCACTAATTCTACTAATCGTAATGTGGTTTATGACGGGTTTTTAGTTAGCTTTGTATTTACCTTGTTTTATATTTTCCTTTTAGTATAGACCGAATTTATAAGTTTGTATCCAAACTTTAATGCAGGTGGTAAGGACAACGACGCACAAATGCAGCACAGCAACTATGGTTGTTTTGGTGCTTGTGGTCGCTTTGCTGGTAACCGGTGGGGTTATTCTGGGCGTGCATTTCTTGAGCAAGAATGGTAGAAATATTGTGTTTACCCAATCGGCGGAAGAAAATTCAAATTCGGAGATTCCTTGCGACCAATGGATCCAGAATTACGGCTCACGTATGTATAGTTTAGATTAGAAATGTGTTTTTAACTAACTTGATTATCTTAGTTAATTAAAAAACAATTTGTAGTGTTAAAGAAACCAAATCTTTGAATTTTGTTTTAACTAAAACCTTGATTATTTTGGATTTGCGTAAGCTTAAAAGGAAAAAGGGCGTTAAATGAGTTATTTATCATATATTAAAATCTAATTGGTAGTGTAAAAGGTACTAATTTTTTTTAAAACTGGTGTTTATGGTGCATTTGGATAATACATCCCATAGCTATTACCCTTCGCGTGTATTTAAGAACTTACCCTTCACTTTCGGAAAGTGTGTTATACAGAATACAGTATATGCTGATATTAGCTCATGTCATTTATATGTGCAACTCAAGTTTCGAGAAATTCTCACTTCGCATTATAGTGGGGTGTTGATTACTGCTTCGTTATAATGTTTTCGTATCTACAGTAAGACTGAGCAACGGGCAAACTTTTATTTCTGCAATCCGAGATATCGTGGTTTCTCTTGAATCAGATGCAAGCACGCCAGAAGATGGTTTACGGAAATTCTTTAGCTTTTTATACGTCAGGAAGTTATTAGTTGGACGAAATGTAACAGACTTTGCTGATAAGCTGCTACAAACCAACCTGAATTTAAACCAAGCAAGGACAGGAACCGCCGACTTTAACTTTTACTACATAAACGTTCCTAGCTTGTCGCTACCCAATCCAATTCAACAAGATCATGCTACAGTTGCCACAGTCAATCAAACTGAAACTTACAGCACCACAACTGAAACTAATACTCATATTACGAATTATACAACTAGTTCTAGTAATTTTGTGTACCAGGATAACAGTACCAGTAGTTTGAATGTGACGACTACTCAAAACAATAGAACAAACGAACATCATAATACCTATTATTACACAATATTTAACAATGTTATTTCTGGCGGGAATAATTATTACTGGAATAGTCAGACCAATATATACTACAGTAACCACCTACAACTCGACAATAATCAGTCACAAATCAACAACGACCATCCGCAAGACGACAACAACCAACTACAACATAACAACGACCACCCACAAGACGAAAACCTATTTGTACCGCTTGTACCATTTTGTTATTAACGATTTGTGTTGATTTTATATTGTTTTAAATACATCTTGATATTTATGGGATTACATTAAAGGGAACAAGAAAAAATGCTTATAAAATGAGACTAATTCAATCATACTATATCAACCCCGAAATGTAACTAACCCTAAATGTCCTAACGGCCTAACTATTTTTTTTTTGTAAATTTACCTTTAGCCACCGCTAATTTTTAATTTTGTGTAAAATTTACCTTTAGCCCCCTTTTAGTATCCACCATATTTATGTTTTATTGCCACCTTTTGAATAAACTTTCGGTACTGGTAAATCGAAACTACGTTTTACTTCTCTCTAGAGCATTTCCGTCGGAAAGGTAATAATAAATGTTTTGTAATAAAAAGTATTCTTACTTATTTATAATTTGTAGCCTATAATATTATTAAAATTTGTAATTCGATCACCCGATTACTAGGATTAGCATTTCCGTCCTTTTAATAGTGTCTGCTGGATATATACCAACCATCTGAACACTGCTAACTACTCGTGTGGTATTAGATAGGCTTATTAGATATAAGCACCGGTGCGCATGGGTAAATATATACATCAACTGCTCTTAATAATAAAAAAAAACTTCCTACAAAACTAACGAGTAAATTGGAAATTTATTGGGCAGATTTTTGGGAAATTGTCGTTTTTAATAAAGTTTCGTGAAGCGCAGATTAAAATGCAAAACAATTTAATAAACCGTATTTCGTAGAAGTCGCCTGGAGTATAGAAAAGGCAAAAATCCGTATATATTCAAAATATCGGGTAAGGTGGGGCCAAAGTGTGGTACAAGGTGGAGCAGATATAACCTGTCGTTGACGTACGGTCGTGTGGTAAAATGTTACCGAGGCCGGTAGATATACCAATTCAATACATAAAACGGTCTTGGTGACGAGCCCATCATCATGGTTTCGATCCTAGCCCGGTAAAAATATTGTTAACCGGCTATAAAGATGGCGATTTACAGGGAACGTGAAACCACCTAAGTCTTTAATAGATTCTATGGTCTCCATTAGCACTTCTCCTACGCATCACCGACCCGACTAAATCAATTTGACCACAATTTAAAAATGTAAAAAAAATGTTGTTTTTGCCAGGTTAACGCGACTAGTTCATTTTTGTTTTGTTACCAAATGGTTAACGCAAGCAATTTCACCGACGATCCTAACCAGTATAATATACATCATTGGGTTCAAAACTTGCCAAAATGGGAAAATAAATGCAAACAAATTTAGCACCGAGAAAGCGTGGCCTCCTTATGTAATACACACTGTACGACATGATACGACACGTTGTTATAAATTAACCCTTACCAAAGTAATTCTCTAAACACGTATATCACACATATTAACATTGCAAAATACGTCAAAGAATGGATGACCAGACTTGCATTACGCAATCAAACACATCTGGCCACATGTAAAACGTGATGGTCGCACGAATATTAAGGATTTAAGCAATGGATCGCGTGCTCGACTAATTAATTAATTATTGGATGTCAACAGTTTGGACGGTAGACATAATTATTCGCACTAAGCACATACGTAATTTGGTTGTTTAATTGTTTTTTGGGGTGGCATTTGGGGGCAAAAAAGGCTGCTCTGAATTGACTGAGCAACAGTGCGAAAAGTAGACCAATTTACGTAAATATAATAAATGTATATTCGTGGAAAAACAAGTGGTACTGTTGTAGCCTCTACTGTTTTTGTTTTTATTTCCTTTCGGAATAGGGACCTGTGATTTTGTCCGTTTTTTCAACAAACTTTCATCAGGGGTGCCTTGTCACCGGGTTATTATCCCGGAGTAGTCTGTTTGAGCTTAAATGCAATATTCTTATTTAGCTTGTCGTCAGTAACAGGCGGTATATCGCGAGTAATCGTCAGAATTCCTATTGCGTACAGTCGGGATGAACGATGGACTATTTCAGTGTATTAAGTATTCGGTATATGTTTAAAACCACATATTTTATTCCAATAAGCAGAGGCAACATTTGTGAGACACTAAAAAAAGGTCCACGATACTTTCAACTTGGCATAGAACAAAGTCTGGTGCTCTTAAATGGGGGCAAATACCCACGAATTTGCGCCATGCAGGCTGTACATGCATCGCAAAATATTGGCTGTCTTCACAACATTAATCTGAGGAGATTAGAATAAAGAATCACAGTCTATTCATGTATATATACGTGACGTGTCTATGTCTACGCGTGACCGCTTACCATTTAAAACTTCCGAATTAATGTAGCAATATGAATAGATGTTCGATATTTTGCGAACGGCTTGACATTCCCCGATTAATTCTTAAAATAGACTTTTCTCACCGTCCCAACATGACGCATTCTGACAAGCAAATAAACGGAAGCCTGCGTGACTTGTTTATAATGCTAAATTGGGAAATAAATTATAAGTTTCTATTTTCTACCTTCTAAATGTATCAGTACGGTTACTGGAAAAGCAAATAAATTAGCTCTTTCTATCGGAAGAAACATTATTACATTTAATTCCTTGTACTTTAGGGTTTTAATTGCAGTAATAACCGCCTCGCTTCGGGCTGAGTATCGAACTTCCACTAAAACGTGCGAGAAACGAGATAAATAGTGCGTCATTTCTCTGTATACGCGTAAAGAAATGCTAGGATCGCTAATATCATAATTTGCTGACATTTTTTCCCGATTTTGATCAAGGAAGGAAGCGGTATAAATACCGATAGCGACTTGTCAAACCGCTTCAAATGCTATTAGCAGAATAAGAGCTCAGTTGAAATTTGACAACTTCTCAAGATTAGGACGGTTATGATGAATATAAAGAAATTCAACGTTTTAGGAATTGTTCTGTTTTTGTTTTTTTTAAGTTATGCAACGGGTAAGCTATTGTTGTGTTACTTATCTTGAACCCTAACTGGTGTGTTATGATAATGTTATATACATTCTAAGAATAATATATTTAATTTTTTTTTATTATCCTCGTGTATATTCTCGGGAGTGAGGAGCCCCCCATGTTATAACTCGTACAATCCTACATCACATTTTTATATAGAATGTTAAAATGTATATGTGTCACGGTAACCATTTGGTCATATAAACGGTATGTTTAACCCATGACAGGTCCATCCCTTTATGTATAAAATAAGTATATTTATCGGTCGCGATAACCACTCGACCACACGATTAACGCGCATCTAAAACTTTCGAAGTTTTGTAAAGAATCGTTAAATGTATCAGTCACTTTAACCATTCGACCAAACAAAGGCTATCTAGAACCCATGATGGGTTCGTACCCAAGACAGTTTTTTGTATTGAATTGATACATATATCGTCGCGATAAAAATTCGTTCACGCGATTATACGCATCTCGGGTCCACGCGTTAATATACATCGCAACTAAAGCTTGGAAACTTACAGGTTTGAGGTGTTACACCTGCAACAACGTTCGGTCGAACCGGGAATGCTGGCGCCGGGAACGGTGTCCACGGGGTTCCGATGGTTGCCAGAACGTCGTGCGTCTCGAAAACGGACAGCTTCGCATCAGTAAAGGTTGCCAGCAATTCTCGGCTTGCGTTTCTACCAGCAGACAGGTACGACTGGGGCAAAAGTTTGTTTTTATACAGCACGAGACATGTAGTATTCTATGTACTTATATAGTATGTAATTAAACGTACCTCCAGACGATCCCATTACGGGTTCAAAACTTGACTGGCTAAAATGACGTTTTCAATAAGGAATATATATATATTTAAACATGATATTATCATATTATCTATATGCGAAAAAGTGGCGTCGAATAACTTACGTAAGTGACGTCGATTTCTTTGTGGTTGGAAACCAATCAGACAGTTTATAGTTTATACCGATAAGTTAATTCGATTAATTCTTCCAGAATTTCCGCCAATGCCAACCCACAGTTGTGAGAGTGCTTAAGCTGGCCAGTATTCCCCGAAACTTTAACGCTCCGCCTAGTTTATGCACCACATGCTGCAATACCGACTCCTGCAATCGAAAGTAAGTCCAAATAAAATATCAGGATATCGTATATGACAGATAGAGTATTCATATTTTATCTCAAATAGTGCGAAAACGAAAGCGGCGGTATCACACGGGCAATCGTCCGATTACCTTACTAATACGCTTAGAACCGTTCTTACATAAGTGATCCCCCGATTACCTTGTGTCTAGTGTGACCTGAGCTATTACAGCGTATTGTATACTGGGTCGGTTAATTCCAAGCCCATCACTGGTTCAAAAATTTCCGCGATACAAATTTAAGACCTTGCCGTTTAGTTCAAGTAACCAACCCTCACAAAGTAAAAGAAAACCTCCCATAAAATAAATTAGTGTTTGGCAACAACTGTGAGTTGTATTAAGTGTTAAAGTAAGTTTTGCTATAATTCTTTGCCTTTCTTAGGCTATATCTCCAAGAACAAAGTCGATTCGGGATGAGAAACCCGAGAGACAGGATTCGATTCCGACCCGCGCAACCTCCCATTCGTGACGTCACAATCCTGCCTATGTCTCCCGACACCGCACTTCTGACGTTTTCAGGTTTGTTTGTTTTTATTTCGAACGAACAGAGATTTGAACCTGATTCTGGGAATTCAACGTGACGAAAAATTATCTGGCAATACTGTTAATTTTTGTTGCTTAACAATCATCTGGCAACACTGCTAATTTGTTTTGTTCAAGAATTGCTTGACAACACCGCTTTTTCGGTTTTGCTTAAATATGGCAACACTGATATTTCGGCATTACCCCAAAAAACGTCCGGAAACACTGCTATTTTGCAGGGCCGGATTTACAAATTTGCAGAGATTAATCTGCAAATAAAAGGCCGTCAAAACGTCTTAATAGTACACGGTCAAAATGCCTGGAATTATTGGAGGATTATCTTGGTTTTAGTGTCGCACCTTTTTTGCATTATCGAGCTGAAATTTATGCTAAATTTGGACTATCTGCATAATTTACTACTGGTAGCAAATATTTAGCACGAAATATACGTCATATTTTAGGATATAGGCGTTAACTAACTACCATTATGATTGACAGGTCCAGCAATAGCTGTCGAATTGTAATTGGGGTAGAAAACTCGATAGCTAACCAACCACTTTTCAAAATTGCGACGCAATTTTTCTAAAATTGAAAATGTCCCTAAGCGATATTAGAAAGAGCAAAGTTGTGTTGTGTATGATCGGAATGTAGATTAAATGACGTACGGCCCATTATATATAAGGCCGTATTTCTGTTTATTTGTCAAATACCTGCGTTAACGCATGGCCTTCTAACATACCCCACGTTTTACCGACTATATATCCAAGTTAGATACAGTTACATAATATTGCTAGCAGTGGAATTTGGTTAAGTCTTATATGACGACATAGAACACCACTATGACGTTTCAACGCTAGGTAATTTTCCCTTCCCTGTATTAATCATCTACCGGTTATAGGAATTGTATGCAAAGGCAATTTTGGTTATAGAACGTATAACAGCAAGCGACGATATAAAATAGATCGCCTCTGGCTATCAGCGGCATTACCTTATTTAATATATATACGCGTTGTATATATCGCTACGTTGCAACTTTTTACTGTGTTTTTTAAATTTAAGTATTTTCCCATTAAAATAAGCTATTTTAGACTACGCTATCACAAAAATATTTGAAGTTGCGACTTTTTAATTAATTTATTGTGCTCTGACGTCACTACTGACGTCATTGACTTGAAGCGGTCAAAGAGACCAACGCGATTTTCCGCGATTCGCGCGTCATCGGGCATTCTTGGCAATCGATCGTTCTAAGAAGGACAAAATAAATTGTCGCAATCTTAGCGTCGGAGGGTGAGTCGGCATTACAGAACTCCCGATGTCTAATTACGCAATTATGAACGGTTGTATAGTTGAAAGTAAGCGCGACCGATTCACAAAAATATCTTCTGTATAAAAAGGTTTTGTAAGTGGCCGAATGGTTATACGACTGATACATATATACCAAATTATATACAAAAAACGGTTTTAGCAACGAGCCCATCATCGCTTCTAAACTAAGCCCGTTATATAAAAAACGGTTATGCTGGTGACACCGCCATCGTTGTTTCAAAACTTACACCCCGCAAAAAATTAATACTCACTCAAAACTTGGCCGCAAAAAAGGAACCATTCGGCGCCGTGCTTAAAAAAATTAAAAAAAAGAAACGCATTCATCTAACTTGGACCCCGCAAAAAAATTAATGTAAAATAATCACCTTTAACTTAGAACGGTTAAAACAATACTAACCCCCGTTTACCTTCCAGACATTAGGAATCATTCGGCGACGTTCTTCAATATCGTCCTCATCCCAAAGAAGACGGTCCGTCTCACCCCGGTCCTCACGAGCGGAGGACGCCTCCCTGGGATCAACCTCGATCGGCGCCTTCCCCCCGGAACAATCGCGTTCCTCGTCCGCGGATTGTCCGCCGGAACGCAGTACAGGTTAGTCGCGGTTTATCCGGGAATTCTAGGTTAAATACTAGAAATTGCGACATTTTTTTTTTATAATTTCGACAACTTTTCAAACGGTATTTATTAGTTGTTTTAACCGGCTTGGTTTCGAATGCATTTTAGGATCGTAACAACGATCATTTTTATATGGATTCGGTATATGTATCGGTCGCGTTACAACTATTTGGCCAGCATACGACCATACGCCACACTCATTAAGTTTAATAAAAAATAAAATAAATATTACAAATAAAAAAATGGTAAGATTTTCACTAATCCAGTACATTTTGTTTCCTCATATCAAAATAACAGTAACTTTAGAGCATAATACATGCCATTGTTGGATATTGTCTAAACATATAAAACATAAATTAATCAATATTGTCCTTTTTATATATCGAGACGTATTGATAATTAATTTCGTCAGAAAATGTAATAGAACCACATTTTAAACGGTTAAAATACTATACTGGGATAAAATACTATGTTTTATGTTTAATTATACTACACCATTGCTTAAAACATGACTGAATTGTACGGAACTCGAGTGTGCAATAATCAAAGTCTATTTAACGTGCCTGCTAGTGTGAGAACTTTACAACACGAAGAGTAATTTAATCTTTCAACGTGGGAAAACGCGACGTTAGACAGAAAACAGCGCCAAGTTATAAATTAATCTCAGAACTAAATGCTTAATGGTCTTATGACACGTTGCCGCTATCATGCCAGTTGTAGTTAAGCATGATTTGGACCGAAAATAACCGAATTCGAGACAAAGATTCAAAGCACGACTCCGATTAAGTGCAATTGACTCTTGCACTACCTCTTGCTAACAACAAGGTGGCATTTGATCTTATAATTGCGTTTTCAAATACGGTCGTGTGGACGAGTGGTTAACGCGACCGATACATATAACGCTACATACAACGATTTTAAACAAAAAAACTTGGTCAAGCGACAATCAAAGGTTTAAAACTTCACCGTGTAAAAAAAGCAATGGGATATGTTTTCGCACCGAACCAAAAGTTTTGCCGTATTTTCGTGTTTCCTCACTGGATTAAGTTTTTTTGCATACTCGCATAAAAAATTACTAAACCACCATGGGACAAAGGGTTATTGTAAACTTTATCAAAAATCCAGGGAGAGTGATTTCATATAGAGTTACATAACCCAATATGGATGATGCGTTTCGTAGCAACATAACTGTATCACTCGACCCTTTGTTTAAAAGATAACTTTAACAAACACTCAAATTTCGTAAAAAAGTGGTACCAAGTAAAATCTTCTTGGCAAATATGTCGGGTTATAATGCGATTAGCGAAATTTAATCGTTCTGTGATAACACGAGCTTTAACCCGAGATCTGTAATTTGCGGCGGACGTTCATACGCTTATTAAGAGTTGCGACTAATCTTGTTATTGGACACTTTGCTCAAATTTGGTTTCTCAACTTCAGTAGTTCAGTCAGCAAACCGCGTGTTTGTGAAATAAAAAAATTCCATGGATTCCGTCTGGCCGCAGATTGCATGTTGCTTGTTGATTCTGCCTGCGAACGCAATCAATATAATATTACATTCACCAAGACCTGCTGTTTAAAACGTTTTCACGCTTAGTATTATTATTACGATGTCTGTTGCCGGAACCCATATTTCCGACAGTTTTAACTGGAATATCGACCAAACAATAATTTCCATTAATCTACATTGGCCTTGTGACCGAATGGTTAACGCGACCAATATATGTACAAATTGCAATTCAAAACCGGTCTAAATAACAAGCCTCTCGTGGGTTCGAAACTTCTCCTGTAAAAAAAATAAAAAGTTGACATGTTTTTAATGGTGTTATTAGTATATACTCGACGTCGTTTTTCTATCTGATCTTTTAAGATCTTATATACACGTGACTTAATCGAGACGCCATTTCCAGATTGGCGGTGATATCTCGGATATACTCCGCACTATACGCCCAGAAGATCTACCATTCGTTCGTAACAAGTAAGATTGATAACTTAAGTTTGATTATTTTACTTTTTTCATGTCGATGAATGCTGTAGACGATTAAGTTTCTTGAGTCGTTGGGTTTCCTGAACGTCTTAATCATACACAATGAACTTAAATGGCTCTTGTAACCCGACGGTGGATTTTCAGATTATCTGACAATTATACCCTTGTGATAACCCCCCTTGTATTTTCACTTTCACGGGGATATAAATGAATATCCTGTCGTAGCAACGATCCAAAAATTAAGAAAAGATTAAAGTTACTTCATTTGAAGCATATGCTTTTAAACAAGTATAGCAGGGATTTATAGGGATATATGATATGTACCTGGATTGGCACCCTACAGACTATGTATCGGAGGGAAATGGTATACAGATACACGGGAATTAACTGAAAGAGTTTGTTGTGCAAAATGAAATGTTGATTTTCAAATGTTCACAACTTCACTTCCCTATATTAAAGCGTTATTCAACGTAATATCCGATCTTAGATCCACGTCGTCCAGCTACTTTGAGGCAAATCGAGACGACGACAAATTCGGTCAAAGTCAGAGTTGGATTCGCGCAGCCTGGAAACGGGAACAAAGTATCTTATTACGTATTAAGCTACAGGTGAGCTGATGCGGGATTGAATTATTAGTTGGCGGTAATAAGCTAGAATGTTGATTTATAGATTGTAACCATACTCGATTGTTCAATTTCGTTTATTTATTGAACAATTGTAAAATTTTCGTTTTTTCTTCGTCTTGGACATTCAAGGTGAAAATACGCAAAGAGCTTTATAACGCGGGCAATCGCCATGTTGATTATGCAAACCACTAAGTCACCAGCTCCCAGGTTAAACAACAGCACACCACGAATGCTTTATTATTCAAAATAGCAAAAATGTGTCATTAAACTATAATGTGCACTCTAGCTACCTTTCCCTTTTTTGCCGTTTGAAATGCCAAATTTTATGAACATTTTTATTCACTTGTCATTTATGGAAAACATCATTAGCTATTGTATTTTTTAACACTTTGCATATTTTTTAATTTTTTTAGGGGGGGGGGTCTCAGTTTTAAACCTATGATAGGCTTGGCACAAATACCGTTTTCGTTGTGCTAAACTTTGCATTTTTAACCTTTAACACTTTTTTTAACACAATAAAACATCATCATCTATTGCATTTTTAAATACGGTGAAGACATTGCGAGTCGTTGTTCAACCCATTAAACCACGCCGATTCAGGCAATTGTATGACGTAATAATAACAAACAATCGCCCCAGGAAAGCGTCCGACCCTCCCTCAATGGAACGACGACTCCCGCGCTTCACGTGGCCGGGGTTAAAGGTCATTCCCGACCTTGAAGCTTCCACTGAGTACGTGTTGTCCACTTGGACAGTGGTCACCATGAATGGACGGGAGTTGGCGAGATCGCAACGAGTCAACCTCACAGTGCATACAGGTTAGTTAAAAGAAGAGGTCGATAACGGGTTCGAACTCAGGAGCATTGGTCTCGTAATGTCAGGATATTTTCCGTTTCGTGACGTCAGGATATTTTCCGTTCCGTGACGTCAGGATATTTTCCGTGACGTCAGGATATTTTCCGTGACGTCAGGATATTTTCCGTGACGTCAGGATATTTTCCGTTTCGTGACGTCAGGATATTTTCCGTTCCGTGACGTCAGGATATTTTCCGTTTAGTGACGTCAGGATATTTTTCGGGCCAGATATCGTATCCTTGTCATTTTTAACCGCGCTCAGTTTTCAACCCATAAAAAAGTCGTCATCAAAACCGTTTTTTTATAAGAAATTAGCACATGATTTTATAGCGTTAACCAGTCTGCCACGCAATAGTATTGCACGTAAAAAAACGTATATTGACTCCCAATATTGTGACACTTTTTCCACGAAACCGCCTTTTCAGACGTTTTAATGAGTCCGATTTTACATCACTCTTATGTTGTAACGAATTTCGATTTTGAACATACCATCGATCAAGTGTCCTAATTGAGCGGTTTATTTCTCAATGTCGTCAAGTACATAATCGTCGTGTTTTGTCCTTGTCATGTGACCATAACAGGACAAACAATCGGCGCCAATTTCTTGCTGACGTGTCGCCCAATTAGCCAATTACACAAAATGCGGATTATGAAGTTGAAATTTGGTTAAAACATTCGACGTCGTATTTCGTTAACGATGGAAACCAAGAAAATATTTCGTTTACTAACTTTACCCTAATGGCCGAGAACTAGACCACGATATGATTAAAACTAGACCACGATATGACGACATAATGACGATTTCCGCCGCCCACGAGCAAATTTATTAGCAGCAAAACGACTGATTGTTCAAAACGCCTACACAACATAAGCGTTTTGTTATTTAATTGCAATCAGCTTTACTTGTAAGCGTGGTTAATGGCGACAGAATGTCTTGTGGTAATCATATGTTTCACCCACCAGGATATATAGTTCACGTAGCATTAATGACAAGGAATGTTGATTAAGGATATGATTACTTAATGCCTACCGTCGGGTTACCGGAGCTATTGCAGTGTGTTGTGTATGATTTTTACGTTTCTATATTTTTTTTCTAAAAGAAACTTTAAGCCAATGGGTGTTGACAATGTCCGCTAAATTGCCTAAGGACACAACCGACTAGTTAGCCACCGGTTTTAAATCTGTAACCCTTTGGCTAAAAGGTGACGCTATTTGGTCGGACTATATTAATATGTAGATTATACTCGCCCGTTTGACCAAAGAAAAGATACATCAATTTCTTTTTTTCTATTTGTTTACCGGTCTACGTTTTAAACCATAATGGGTTCGTTGCTAATACCATTTTTTGTATAAAATTCGGTATATGAATCGGTCGCGTTAACCATTCGGCCAAACGAGCGTTCAACAAAACATATCGCTTACGGTCTTAAGAAATTACCTTGTTCAGTATACCTACGTAATCGACATCTAATAACCAAGCGGTTGACGTAATAATTACCATTGTTTGTCACAACAGATGTCCCTGGGGTTGCCGAGGTGTACATGTCGCGCCAGCATTCAACCAACATCACGTGGGGGTTCCGACTTCCGTATGGCATCAGTCGAGCGTCACAGGAGATGTTCAAAGTCACTGTAAGGGACGATACAGCTGAAAGAATGATAGTCGGTGGGTTGGTTTGGTGGGTTTGGTTATTCGTAGCTCGTAGAACCGTCAGTCGATAGAAGTGTGGTTCGAAATCTATAGCCCGATAGGTTAGCACATTCGTAAATCGTTGGTCCTTAAGGCAAATAGACGCTGGTATCAAATTTTGAATTAGCAAGTACGTGACTAAGTGGTGTCTATTTTACAACAAAGTCCCTGCAATTTGCAATGAAACCACGCATATCCTGGGACGATTACATTAAAACGTCGTTTGCAATTGGGATATGGATGCTTCGCGTTTCTACGATACAAATGATGCTATTAAGATTGGTTTATTTTTGTTTTCACGATACAAAATATGCAACAGGATCTTATAAAAAAAAACAATTGAAACAAATAAGGAGAAAACAGTCGTTAAAACAGGTCTAAAATCAAATAATTATTTAGTGTGGGGATATAGACGTCAATACAAATTGACCTTTCAATCATTTAATTCAGCTAAGTTTCCGGGTTTAATGACTCAATATTTTAACACGAGTATGGACGGTCGTGTGATTGCCTACAGACAAAACAGTCGTGACTAAACCGCCATTTCGGCACGCTTAGATGCCATGCAGGCATTGCTGAAGTTTCAACGTCGTGCCACGATTTGACCTTTTGCCGGAAGGAGCTAGCACCGGCGCCGGCCAAAATCGTTTCTTGAATTGACGGATTAGTGAGGTTTAAAGTGTTGAACTTTTGCAGATACCGTTATCTCACGTGACCAGTCATCATTCACGGCGCAAGGGTTGACCCCACAGAGCAGCTACACATTCAGTATACGAGCAAGTACCGGTGGAAGGGATTCGGTCCGAAGTTACTCAGATCCAGTCACGACACGTGAGTGACAATGCAAAAATACATGTCCCGGCAATGATATGACTGTTTGCTCTCACACACGACTATCTCACGTACGTATGTGCGGAAAATACCAGGCCTTTTGCTTATACGTGCGTTGGGCCGTTAACAACATGAATTCTGGACGCACCAATTGCTCGTTAATGCTCTATATATTTAAGCAAGACACTTAACGGACGCTGTCTATAAACCCAACGACTAAAACGTACCGGTAGCGTTAACCACTAGGCCACCTCTTAGATAAATTATGTTTCAATCTTTCTTTTAACTTTCAATTTCATAATAGGCTCGTCACTAAGACCGTTTTTGTATAAATGCAGTTGTATATACGTATCGGTCGCGTTAACCATTCGGCCACACACCACTTTGAAAATGATGAGAATCTTATCCTAAACTCCCTCCCGCCTCCAGTGGTTCGGTGCTACAGCTGCTACGATGCATCGACACGTGACCAGTGCATGGAATATGTGGAATGTCAGCCTGGATCAAGTGGATGCCTCAACGAGATTCGCACACGAAGTCAGGTGGGCTATGGACCCGCAATGTACAGAGCGACGTTGAAATGCAAACAAGTGAACGCGTGCAACGTCGGAGAACTGCAGGTATGAGGATGATTGACACAGGCTTGGGCAACATAGGGCCCGCGGGCCGAGTCCAGCCTGTAACGGATTTTGACCGGCCCGCAGACTGTATCTAAACATGCCCTATAATTAAGATATTGAATACTATTCATGTAATAATCTGCCCACCAAGGACTTAATTTTTCTACACCTAGCCTGCCGACTAGAGAAGTTGCCCACCCGTGATTTAACAGATACCAAATACCGTGTTTTCGTATGTGGATATGTAGATTTATTTACTAATATGGAATTAAAGTTCTTTTATAAAACGGAATTTGAAAAATCAGTGAAAAAAAAATCAGTGAAAAAAAAATCACTTGAATATATTGTGGCTGATTTTTAAAACAGTGAAATGACATAATCACTTGTTCCATTTTTGTGGCACCAACCGCTCGGACACGTTTTTACCCGCCGTGTAAATTATGAATCAGTAGAGTTAACCACTTTATCACACGACCATTGAAAACTTCATAGAATAAACTAAACTTTAAGATAAACAACTGAATAAACCCCCGAGGGTAGGCATCAAACTTATTTAACCCGGTGTTCTATTCCAGGATCTATCATTCCAATGCACTCCGCATATACTTCGCAACGACAACCCACCCGAAGTATGCAGGTAAATATCGTCACTGCAAACAGGCATTTAGCGTTTTTCGTCCTTGGAAAGTTACCAAACAAACATAACGAATTAAGCCACGGATTAGCGGGATTGCAGACAACAGTTGCTTAAACCGCAGTTTGCTAATATTTCTTGTTAAACTAATCTGGTATTGCTTTTCTTTTTCTATTAAGTAATTTATATCCAAACAAATCACCTCGATAAATGAGCCATGGAGGGCTGTTGAGTTCAGACCAATTTTACCTATATTCGTTTATTGCACCGTCGTGGTTAACGCGGCACCGTACTTTTAGCGACTAATATTCAAAGACAGTATACGGTCGTGTGGCCGAATGGTTAACGCGACCGATACATATACTGACTTCTATACAAAAAAACGGTCATTGTGAATAACCCATCATTGGTTTTAAACTTGGCTCGGTAAAAAAAAATAAAAAATACGGTTTTAGTGTCGAACCCATCGTGAGGTCTAAACAGCTTTTTAAAAAAACACGTTTTTTTTTTGTTTGTGCGGACACGTTTCAAACTCGTAATAATCTATTCGCTTAGTTCGTATTTAATTTGTCGCTGTATATATTGTGCTAACCATTGTTTTACACAACTTTCCAGGTGTTGTTGTGAAGGCGATCTATGCAATGGACCTGGCACTACATGTGGACATCTCCTGGGTTGGTTGGATCCCGTGCGTTCGCCCGAAATCGTAAACGATCCGGTCCCAGGTGAGTAGCTGCACTGTTCAGATTGATTTGTGTTTTTTTTGTGGTGTGGTGGTTAAGACATTTACTTTATGTGGTTGTTCAGATTTAGACTGCCATATTGTGTGGTCATTTAGACGAAGGGTTTCTGATATGATTCATTGCCCGACCATAAAACTACACATTTTTTTTTCTTTGGATCATCTGCCGAATATGTTATTTAAAATATAGTAACAACAAAAATACTAAAATCGTGACTGAGGGTATGCGATATTTTTATCAATTAAACACAAAAACTACACAAATATTACTTCCGAACATATACGCGCCATGTATAAATAGGGTACTTAAAAATACCGTTATGACAGAAATACTAAAATATTAACTGTAGATATGTAGTATTTTAAAGATAAACCATTTGTCCAATTATCATGAATCGCAAAAGATGAAACGTCAAACTTTTTTACTTACGGCATCAATTGATCCACATTTTTAATTCCCCAGTGTTCTGTCCGGAGTACAGTGGTATAAGAGATGGAGTGGTGAGTTGTACCGGAGGAGCCGAGGTCGGGTCCACTTGTACCTTCATGTGCAACCCTGGAACCTTCATGATCGGCGTCGCTGCTGTTACCTGCTTTGATGGCGGAGAGTGGAGCGGGGAAGCCCCTACATGTGTCGAATTGCGTGAGTCCCCATCTTTTGTTCTTTGCCTAGAGTGGAATATTGCATAAGCTTGGTTGCAGTCATACAATGCACATGTAAAAACATATTTTATTTTATTTAACGATCCAACACATACTGTTACCATCATTATTGTGAAACGCGTGACAAAGAGTTGTAGTTTACTTTTCATCTTTTAATAGAAATCAGGCAAACATCAAGGGTTAACTAAAACAGAAGCATGATAAAACGTTTATTTACGTGTGTTTTGACAGTGTTATTTAAAATCAAGGATAGAGATATTTCCGTCTATGACTCTAGGTCTTTTAATGTACTATCCTCTACTATCGTAGTATCCACACAATGTAATTGCCAACTAACGCATACGAAACCCACAATCAAGTTCTAACTGGTTTTAACCGGAACAGCCTCGTGTCCTGAGGTGCCGCAAAGTACAGGATTGACAAGTTCGTGCACCAACTCCAATCGAGCTCACTCCACTTGCAGACTGAGCTGCAATGCTGGATTCCTTTTAGCTGGTGAACCGACCATAACTTGTTCCACAACCGGTTCATGGGATCGGCCAGTTGCTGCTTGTATGCAAATTGGTAAGTGAACAAGCCCCTTTACAATTTTATTTGAATAGAATAGCTTATATGTCGTTTGTACTAATATTGAGTTGAATAGATTATATGTCGATTACAATATCATCATTGATTTGAATATAGGCTTTATTACGTTTGTAGTCGCATTTAGTTAATAGGTTTTGTGACGTTTAAAATATCATTAAGTTGAATAGCCCTTTTGACGTATGAAAGGCATTGGGTTGAATTGGCTTTATGACGCGTGTACTAGCATGGGTGGATATTGTCTAAGGATATAATGAACTTGCAAATAAAACAAACCACCCAACCGGAGAGCCGGTAATAATCAAAATCTAATTGAATAATTAAAATCCCGATAATTTTATTTATAAATGACGTGGTTTTAACGAATGTTCGTTTTGCCGTCTTTTCCTGTTCCTGTGTCGTGATTTGATTCGTTTGCCATTTTTAAAACTGGGGCAAAAATGAATTAACTAAACACAAAATCTACTTCAAACAGATGATTGTCGTCCAAACCCGTGCCAGAACAACGCACGATGCCATGATATGACAAATGATTACGAGTGCGAATGTGTTGATGGCTGGACCGCAAGAAACTGCGACGAACGAGGTAATATTGTTTTTTTTTTACCGGGCTAGGCTTCGAACTCGTAATGGACTTGTCACTAAATTTTGTATAGAATTGGTTATGTATCAGTCGTGTTAACCATTCGCCGACACGACCGTACAATAAGGTGCAATTTGTTTTAAAGGAAAGAAGGTGAAATAATTTTGAAATAATGCTATCTGACACCTAAGATCATATTATTATAAAACTTTGTTGTATATTTTTTTGTAAAATACACGACCATTCTCTATAACAGTGTAGAAACTTTCATTTTATGTTGTTGAAATTTCAACATTTTCCATTTGAACAGATATTTTATTTTATATAGAATTGCAATAAATCACCGCAAATACTTCACACCTCATTCCTCCCCAGTATTTTGCGAGGCTCTCCCTATTCCGGAGCACGGAGTGTTACAATGTACAGACAGCAATCGGTACCAGTCGAGATGTAGATATTCATGCCTCCCCGGGTATGAACAACACGGGGCAACTTATACCAGATGTTTGCCGGATGGTTACTGGTCTTCGTTCGAACCAACTCTATGTGTTATTAAAAGTAAGTGGAGTGCAGAGACCCGACGATAACCGTGGATAAATCTTTCAATGTGAATTTCTTTAACAAGTTGTCCGACGATAACCGTGGATAAATCTTTCAAATGTGGATTTCCCTCTCAAGTTGTCCAACGATAACCGTGCCTATAACTTTAAGTGTTGATTTTCTCAATGAGTTATCCAACGATAAAAATAAAATCCTTTAGCCAGATTTGTCTAGAGAGTTTATCCAAGGAATTACCTTTCAAAGAAACACACAAAGTTAAAAAAAACATAAATATGTTTATATGAAAGATATCCTTTTTTCTTAACCTTTTTCTTATTTCTGTCCTTTTTAAAAAAAAACACAAAAAAAAACAAATATATTTACATCAAATATCCCGCGTTTCTTCTTTAGATTGTCCAGTTCCGGCTCAGTTCTTGGTGAACGGTGGACGAACCCAATTGCACCGGTTACCAGGTCGGCGATAACTGCACTTTCACATGCCCAACCGGCCCTTGTGTTGGCCGGTGGACCTGAATCCATGACGTGTCAAACGGAGTAAGTACCTGTCTTTTTTACTCTATATTTTTGAACAAATATAATAGATTTTTAATCTATTATTTTTTAATCTATTATTTTTTAATCTATTATTTTTGAACACAATGCTCAATTTGGTTGTAAGGTCGTCCGAGCAAAAAACGTCAGGTCAATATTTATATTTTATGACATTTGGGAACTCCGTTTAAAGTTTCTTTAATGATAATCCCCTACTTTAAAACGTCTGAAAATAAGTGGTACGCTGACTTTAAGTTTTTTTGGTCAAACTAATTTACAATATTTTTAGTATTAATAATATTTTTTCTCAAGTTCGGTTTTCTTTTAAAAAATGATGTTGAAAATCGACATTTTTTCTTACAACGAATCGTTGTTGTAGTTTCGTTCTGCAAATTATTTATTTTATTCGATTTTTAATATCTTTAAAATAATTTTTATTATTTTTGTGTCATTCAGTTCCACGTGGTCTGCGACTCCTCCCTGTTGCGACCTCAAGTGTCCACCGCATGCGCTGGTCGACCTGATGTTCCTGCTCGACTCCTCGTCCTCCGTTGGAAGACAAAACTGGGCTCTGCTCATCGACTTCACAGTAGCACTGGTGGGTGGGCTTTGTTGACGTTACATGAAATACTAGTGTTTGGGATTAGGTCAGGATATTTATGTTGTTTTTACCCGATGACTGGAAGAACGCAATGAGCGTTATTACCTGGGCAATAATCATCAGATTACCTCGCACCCTCCGTCGGAATACCGGAGCTATTTCAGTTTGTTGTGTATGATTCAGACGTTCCTTCAATTTAGTACAACCCATAAATCCAATGCGTTCAGGCAATGTCCGTTAAGCGCCTAGCCCCAGGACACAAACCGACTAGCTAGCGACCAGTCTTTAATCTGCAACCTTTTGGCTGAGGAAACGCGCTAACCCACCAACCCAGTTTATGCGGCTAGAATAAGTGTTTAATGATCCAGTCATCAACCTTTAATGCAGTCATAATGACAACTATGCTTTATACAATTCCAGCTTGATAAGTTCGTGATAAGCCCGGACGACATGCGAGTAGGGGTTGCGAGATTCAACCGGCAATTCGACGAAGACAGTGAAATACTCCTCGGGAACTACACTAACATAGGAGACCTTCGACAACAGCTACGCCGCATGCCATACAGAGGCTATGGTAATCATCATAATCTAAGATAACTGTTTGCTAAGATTAATCCCATAGTGGTGGAAGAATAGTTTGCTGCGGGACGCACTAGCTGTGCTCTGGTGCTTTAAATAACAAGTTTCAACGGCATAGTTTTTTTAACTTAACAGTTTTGAACAGAAATTTGAATCTAGAACGGTGTAGTTCCCAATCCGTATCCAACTATTCAGGATAACTTGTTTTCTTACTATCTTTAGTTTAACGAACATGTATAGCTCCAAGTAAATATTAAGCTCCAAGTTAAAAAAAACTCTGTTACCAACCCGTTAAAACTTGCCTTGGTTAAACGTGGTTGATACTAGAAGGGGTTAGTACTGGAATACTGGTGTAGGTTGAATTCGATATAGAGTGTTTAGGCCCATGTGGGTTGAAACTATTTTGGATTAAAGACACACGGAACCTATCCGAGTGTCACTTCGAAATACTGGAAAGACAGAATTAAATAACAATCAAAAGTAATGTAGATTGAATACGATTTAAAATGTGTAAACTTATACTGGTTAAAACAATTTAAGGTTAAATGCACACGGAACCTATCCGAGTGTCACTTTCGTAGACTGGAAAGACGGAATAAAGTGATCAAATAACTATTTTACAGGAACACTGACCGGCAATGCCTTGTGGCATATGAACAACCACAGCCTTCACGCACCTGGAAACAGACCTGGCGTACCGGATATTATAGTGGTCATAACGGACGGACTTGCTTCAGATGAAGTACTTCAAGCCGCAGAATCCCTCAAAGAACAAGGCGTAAAGGTGGGTACAAATTTTTACCAATACTTCACATAAAAACTATTATGTTGAACGATGATACTTGTAGTTTGATTCGCATCAACCACGCAAGACCACAGCGGTTTAAAACGAAACCATAAAATTTTCCAGCACTTCCAGTGCGGTAACCGGTATTAGATTACACTGAATATATAATACTACAAAGAAAATGGCAGATGAACTGCACTAAAACTGTAATAGAACTGATATAATCCGACGGCGGGCACGGTACACCTTTTGCGCGTTTTAGTATAGTGAATATACAAGCAAAGAAAACGGCAGAAAAACTGAACTAAAACTGTAATAGCACTGATATATTCCAAAGGCGGACGCAATAACTTAACCATTTCTGTGCGTTTTCATTCCAGGTGATAAACTTAAATATACCCCATTCCCATACTATTTAATAACGCGGCTGGCGCAATAGTGTCTTCATGTTAATTAATTATAAACTGATTACACAGATGGCATAATGCTGTTATCATGTCAATTAAATATCCACTCCAACACCAATGCTTCCACGCAGATGTACGTAGTTGGCCTGGTGAATAGAATGAACAAGATGAACCTGGCGCAGCTGCAAGACATCGCCTCTGGAGCTGATTACCTGCAGATCATCGACAACGGATACGAACGACTGGCTGCCGAACTTAGTGATACGTTGACTCGTGACGTGTGTTGGCTGCCCTGTCAGTTCAAATACGAACAGAGGTAAATATTTCGTGATATGTTGTAATGTGTTCTTCTTAACATTAGCATGTCAACATTATGTGGCATTAGGATAGTAAATTAATGGTATTGTTATAGGATAGTATATAGGATATTCATGTTTTATCCCGGTGAATGGGAAAACCAAAGGGGTTAACACACGGGCAATCGTCAGATCACCACGCGCTCATGGTTGGTATACCTTCAATAGGACTTTAAAAATCAGCTGTAAATGTTATTTTTGCCAGTGGTGACGATTATGTGTATTAACATGTTACCATGTGCAAAACCATTGTGCTTTGTGCTAAATGGTGCCGCGTGCAAATGGTGCCGTGTGCAAACGTAGTGCCGTGTGAAAACGTTGTGCCATGTGAAAACGTTGTGCCGTGTGAAAACGTTGTGCCGTGTGAAAACGTTGTGCCGTGTGAAAACGTTGTGCCGTGTGAAAACGTTGTGCCGTGTGAAAACGTTGTGCCGTGTGAAAACGTTGTGCCGTGTGAAAACACATAAAACTGTTCCTAAAAATGGCCACATCACAGGGAAATAGTGTTGCGCAACCGACACAAAGCCGCCATGAAAGATGACCGAGAAGATGCCGAGTTTTGGGCGAGAGTGGACATCACTGGGAGCATTGAGGTAGCAACGGCTGAAGAAGTCCTCCAGAGCGAAGGATCGGCTGTAAGTCCACCAGAAACTGCAAGTCCTCCGGAATCTGCTGAGTCAGCGATTCTTGATGAGTCAAATCCTAGAGCCGGTGAATATGGCCCAGTCCGGAAATCAAGTGGTTGATTAACCTTCACAACTCGACAAAATAAACTTGACACATGAACTTTCTATCTTAACCACAATCTTCACTAAATATTTCACCTTAATCTACATTTGTTAAGATTATTATAGGGTTGCGTGATAGAAAGTAGATAATGGATGGTTTAACGTTTTTTGCGAGTTTTGAAATTTTATGATTCCGTTCGTACCTCATTTGTACATTATTTCCCAGTGTTTTTGATGTATATTTTTGTATTTGTCCCACAGTGATTCGTATTCCAAGCTTCAACTGTATATTTATGCTATTTCCCTTGTACCTATAATGCCGTTCCACAGTACAATACGCGTTGAAACAGTGTCAAAAATAAACGCCACGAATAACATAGATTTCTTTAATTTCACAATACACAATATATGTTGGGTATAAAATAGCATTTATCTCAAAAGCCAAATATTACAAAAACATGTACTAAAATAGATTAAAAAGTATTAAAAAATATAAGCCGGTGAAATAGGATTGGAAATTACGGGGGCATATATTATATAACGGCCGAAAACACTCTAGATTTCATCTGTTGAATTAGATATAGAAATTACTTAGTTTTTGTTTAACACATAAACCATTGGAATCATATAGTGTACGTCAATTGTTTAAGCAACCGAACGACTAGGTAATGGTAGGATTTGATGCCGCCACCTTTTGGTTAACATTCCGATACGCTACATGTGCTAAACTACCGGAATCATTAAACCGTGTTTCACACAATTTTCAACTTTAAACCAAGATTTTACTAAACACATTAAAATACACGGACTAAAATAAATAAACAGTTTTCTAAAACTGATTTGTAGATGTAATCAAATAAAACAAAATTTAAAAAAGTCTTCGTTTTTACACCGGGGTGGGAAAACGACAGTCAATATAAAACATATATAGAACAGAATAATCCTTGGCCACAGTCTAGTTGCGAAAGTTATTACATAATGCTTAGAATTGGTAATTATTGCAATTTGTAATTTAAAGTGCACCAATGGATTAGGCAATATCTCATAAATGCGAGGTTTATGAGGCAATGTTGGCCTTTGGTGGTCAAAGTGAGATTCGAACCCCAAAAAAACCATCCGGTCTATAAATGCCGTACTAAACCAATGAGCTAAAGTGTAAATTCTTAATATTTGACACAAAATGCGGCCCACAATGTCCCAAGCAAAGCAACAATGGAAGCTGTAATCACTGTAACTGTGACTGTGCCAGTTAAGTTGACAAGAGCACCAATACCAAGTCCTGTGATAATTTGTGCCAATTGGATCATGCAGGTAACAAGGGCGCAGTCTGTTCCAATTCCTCTCTCCTGTGGGGTTCCTTTCCAGTGCTGGAGATAAAATGAATATTAGTGGGAAATATTAAGTCAACACAAAGGTGTGTGTATCATGGGGATATTTTATGCTTTATAACACAAGCAGCCGCCTGGTTTAATTCAATTTTTACACGCTTTTTGAAATAAGATGGGAATCTGGACAAGTTCGCAACCTGACCTTCTAAAAATGGTAAAAAAAAGTTTAGATGGGATAGAATATTCATGTTTATCCTCGTGAATGGGAAAACCGAGGGGGTTAATACACAGGCTATCGTCAGATCACCTCGCGCCCACCATCGGGTTACCGGAGCTATTGCAGTGTGTTGTGTATGATTCAGACATTCCTTCAATTTAGTAGAAAACCATTATTTTACTAGGTTTAGGCAATGTCCGCAAAGACACAACGAAAATAGTCGTCTTATCTAATTTACCTTGTAATTCTCATGATATTGAGCCACCAACAGGTAAGGCACTGTATACAGAGTAGCCGACATAATTCCGATGATGGAAGAGAGGCACAGCACGATGTAAACGCTTGGAACCAGCGCGACCACGAGGCAGCCGACGGAAAAGGTCAAATAGCCGAAGATGTATAGCGATCGAGGTCCGATTTTACGCATCAAAGGCTTCATCAGAACTGAATGAAAGTTGGTTAAAAATTAGTTGACATTTTGAAATATATCAAAACGATAAGCTTAGTTCAGATCTGCTTGAATTATGATCTAAGTATAGATTTAATATATTCCTAATTCCACATTTTAGTTACGTCGACATACAGAAAATATAAATCAGTTATAAATTTCAACCAATAGTAGAACATTGCTAAATCACCCTTTACAACGTCGAATTTTAAAATAGGATTATTGTACACTTACAATTATGTATTTGATAGGAGGATAAGATATTTATGTTTATCCCCGCGAATTAAAAAAACAAGGGAGTTAACACACAGGCAATAGTCAGATCACCTCGCACCACCGTCGGGTTGTCAGAGCTATTGTAGTGTGTTGTGCATGATTTACAATCTGACGATTGCCTGTGTGTTAACCCCCCTTGGTTTTCCCATTAATGCAGATAAACATGAATATCCTATCCCACTGGAAAATCTTTAATTTTTATCGACTTACAGCAGTATATGGACGACACAGCTGCGTTGATTGTGAGGCCCCAGTTTCCCACTTCCACCCCCACAGTCGGTACAAAGTTCCCAACCTTGAGTTGGTGGGTGAACGGGGATCCCCCTGCATCACAACTTGACCCACGAAGTCGGTAAAGAAGAGAGCCATGCATAGGAACGCAACCCAGCCGAATAGATGGCAGACACACAGGTTTCTAGATAATAAGTCAACCCAATTATAAACAGGGTAGTTTCTAAGTAAGAAGAGTATTCAAAGAATATGATTGGAAAATCCAATCATAAACAGGATTAGGATAGACTATATTCATGTTTTATTTGTTAGAACTCAATAATCCGCTGGGTTCAGGCAATGTCCGTAAAGTGCCTTGCCCAAGGAAATACCCGACTAGCTAGCAACCAGTTCCGAACCTGCAACCTTTCGTTGAAATGCGTTGCACCCAACCACAAAACTGAATATCTTAAAAATTAAGCTATTGCACAATGTATTGAGTGTGATTGCGATTTTCCATGAGTTTAGGCAGGACCTATTAATTCACTGGGTACGGGTGACGTCTGCCAACCCGAAGACACAACCGAATAGAGTAGCGAACAGTTTTGATCCTACAACTTTTTAACTGAAGAGGAATGCACTAACATACTTGTCTGACGGGTTAGTCTGGTGGTTTAGTGCGTGGCCTTTCAGCCGAAGGGTTTCAGGTACGAAACTGGTCTCTAGCTAGTAGGTTGTGTTCTTGGGCAAGGCATTACCGGACATTGCTTAAGCCCAGCTGATTAATGTGTTAAACTAAATTGGTTCTTCCAACATATATGTAATCTGCACAAACCTGAGATCTTTAGGCATTGAAGCAATAGATCGCATCAAACTTTTCAAACCACCAGACTCAGAATTCTCTGCTTTCGAGTCTTGAATCAACTCATTATCTGACACGGATTCTCCAATTTCTATCAAATCGAGATGATTCGCCGACAACTTTTTCTTGGAGGAAGCTTTGCTACGCAGTTCAAGCAGCTTCGACTGCATAGGATCGACCTCAGCATATGGTGAAAGCTTGACGTTGTTCATATCCTCGTTTGTAAGCGATGTACATGTCGTGTCCGATTCTTTAAGGAAAAAGGCATTTAACTTAAAACTGCTTTAATTTGTGGTATGTTTATTATGTTGATTCCAGGGGTTGAAAAAACTCAACAGGCATTTTTCAGGCTGTATGATTGAGACGTTTCAATTTGTGTAGAAACCAATAATCCACTTGGTACAGGTAATGTTTGTTAAGTGCCGTTCCCACGGACATAACCGACAAGCTAAAGACCAGTTTCGAATCTACAACCCTTAGACTAAAAGGCCATGCACTAACCCACCAAGCCATTTGGTTGGTCATATAAGATTTAACTTACTGGCAGAATTATGCAAAGATAAAATGTTTTCACAAGAAATCACAACAAATTTTTACATCCAATCTTACAATATATTTTTCTCATGCAATTTTTAAATGAAATTCTAAGAAATTATTTAATGAAATTATCTAAAATACCTGATTCGGTGCTGTAGCTTGTACTTGGGTAACTCGTCTTGTTAAACTCACTCAAAGTAGGCGCCGTTGGGAACACTGACCTCGCCTCCAGGACCTGGTTGTATTGACTCTGGGACAATTGGTTCATGTTGGACGGTGTTTGATATCTTGGTGGAAGTGGATGGGGGGTTGATTTGTACTTTTGAGATTTGAGGATGATTGATAATGTGGGTAATTCAGCCCCATGTTTCCACCATCTAGAAATGTCCCATATGAATGCCCGCTTTCAACGCGGTTGACTTTCCTAGCGACACCACGTTTTCGTGACGATTTATTTGAGTTCTTAGAAGCGGGTCGTTTGCGGTATTTCCGACTGTACTTAGCCAGCCCTCCAGTGTTTACTATCTTCAGCAACTTGCTGAAGTCTTTCTCCGTCACGAAACCCAGATTATTGTCCTGGGAAGAAGCCTCAAAGTCATTGAAAAGTTTGTTCCGGTTCTGCCTCATGATGTTGTACAACAAAATATCTTCTACGCTCACAGGCTTCATTAACGAGGTCTGCTTATCATGGTCGACATAGTTTCTATTGGCATCTAACACTAGCTGGCCTTCTGTCTTTTTTCGAAAGCCAGGTGAATTGCCGGGACTAAAATCATCGTTGTTTTTGTTTTTCAGTTTACTCTTGGTGGGTTGCTTTTTCTACAAAATAGAAATTGGTATAATTTTCAGAAATTTAAGAATTAAAATTTTCTCTAAATTTTTCTTTGAAGTTTTTCTGAAATGAAAATGTGATCAGATACAAATTTGCCATTTTTACCCACAGGAACATGATACCCTCACAAAATCAAATTTTACCAGTATGACCACCTTATTACTGGTCAATGTTTAAATATCCTAGAAACACTGCCAATATAAAGTAGTATAGCAAGTAGGTTACACTCATATTGTGTTTAATGTATTTGTTGCGTCAAACACACAAATTGATCTGGTATTAAGGTAAGCTATACTGGTGAAATATTTCCAATACCAACCATCCGTAGCATCTTTAATGGATAGGATATTCATGTTTATCCCCGTGAATGGGAAAACCGAGAGGGTTAACACACGAGCAATCGTCAGATCACCTCGCGTGTACCGTCGGGTTACCGGAGCTATTGAAGTTTGTTGTGTATGATTCACACGTTCCTTCACTTTGGTAGAACCCATTAATCCGCTGGGTTCAGGCAATGTCCGTTAAGTGCCTTGCCCAAGGACACAACAGACTAGCAAGCGAACAGTTTCGCACCTGCAAACTTTCGATTGAAACTAGACCAGCCGGCCGGACATAAATGATAACCTACAGTTTTGTGAGGTACAGTAAAGCAACCTTTAAGAATATCAGGATTGATAGTATACTTAGGTTACAATTTATGGTATTCAGTAAAATATATGTGGGATAGGAAATTATATTCATGTTTATCCCCTTGAATAAGAATGTAAAGGACGTTATAACACGGGCAATCGTTAAATTATCTCGCGTCCACCATAGGGTCAAGAGCTATTTAAGTGTGTTGTATATGATTGATATGTTTCTTCAATTTGGGAGAACGCATTAATCCGCTAGATTTAAGCAATATCCGTTATGTGCCTTGCCCAAGGACACAATCCACTAGCTAGCAACCAGTTTTGAACCTACAAACCTTCGGTTGCAATGCGATACCCACCAAGCTATTTGGTCAGATATTGTAACATCTAACATAATAACCTTTAGTTTTGTGAGCTAGACTGAAGTATATCAGGATAGTATACTTATGTTACTGATGATTATCATTAAAATACTGTTGTTCTTACCATTGGGTTGCTTTCAGGGATACTAGTGAGATTGAGGACGCATGTTGTTATAAACACCACGGCTGCTGCAGTATAGATCACTTGTCGATCTGTGGGGAACCACAGCCCCAATGGGGTTCCACTGGTCCACGCGACCCCACCACTGGCATACCCGAACGCACCACCGGCCCCTGATAAGATAGTGGGTGAATTGAAACCATTTTATTGTTAAATAATCATTTAATAACACCCCTCTATCACTGCTTATTAGGATATTTTAAACCGATTTTTCCCGTTCAGCTGAATTTTAAGTTCAGAAGTCCATGTTTTTTTTATATAGAATCCGTAGGGGCTAAGATGAATTGTGCACGCTAATAATTCAGTCGTATGCCAAATAATTTAATTTTATAATCTACGTTTTAATAAATGGCATTTTTTTCCTTCTTTCTGTTCTATAACTATGGTGAAAAGGAATTCTTTGTTTCTTTGAACCAAACAAGCCTAAAATAAATAGTATCATTTAGGCCATTTTAGCCCATATCGAATATATCAACTACATTTAGTTTTTCAAAGACAAATACATCTCAGTAAGGATGGAACACAAAGTTTTTATTTAAACCTTTTTAAATGATCAAATAGCTGGAAACTGGTTTCAATACCACCATCTTCCTCACCTAACTTGCGCTAATAACAGACACCATGTAACTTTGCCCTATATACACAGCGTACCTTAACGGATAACTAAATGACCAACAAAATGTCTGATAGATTTGTATGCTGGTTAAGTGCGTCGCCTTTTAGCCGAAGAGTTGAATATTCCAAACTAGTAACTAACCAGTCGGTTTTGTCCTTGGGCAAGGTACTTAACGGACATTGCATGAACCCAGCAAAGTTAATGTCTTCTATTAAAATAAAAAAAAACGCTTGAATCATACACAACACCACTTGCAATAGCTTCGGTAACCCTTACGAATGGGCGCGAGGTGATCTGATAATTGCCTATGTGCTAACAGTCTTAACACCGCTTATGTTCTCTTATTAACGGAGATAAACATAATTATATCTTATTCTATCCTAACTAAAAAAATCAGCAAGATGCTGACTTTGCTGCTAACAACAGTGTTAATAAATGAAATGCTAAAATTTTGTGTGGACAATACCCCGCCGAAAAAACAACTGAAGAAACTAGTTACCGGTGAACACAGCTTGATAGAACAAATTGATCTTTGTGTCTTCTTCATCACATACGTCCATGGCGTAAGCCCGGATCGGTCCTTCGATGAAATCTGCGCTGAAATCGAACAACACAACCCCCACTATTGTCACCGTGATCGCAGCAATTATCATTGATCTGGAAATTAAATAACGATGTTTTCTAAAACCATTGGTTTAATATGTTGATATTTTTGTTTTACAGCCAAGTTAGTAGGAAGATAATGTTTTAAATCAGTGCTGGCCAACATCTCGTGTGTTAAACCCCTTGGTTTTCCTATTCAAGTAGATCAACATGAATATCGTATTTCTTTTACATTCTCTTTAGTAACCTGATAGTGGGTGTAGGGTAATCTGACTATTGACCGTGTGGTAACCTCCTTAACATATTCCACAGAAATAAAACATACATCCTGTCATTTACCTTGGATCTGCAGTTCTTCTTCCGTTTATATTCGTGTCAAAATGCGAAACAATTTGTTCCCCGTTCAGGAAAAGAGTCATTCCTAGGATCAGTAGAATGGAAAGTGCTAGAATGAAGGGTCTTCTTCGTCCCCATCGACATTTGCACCTAAGAATAAACCAATGAGTATTACACAACATATGCCATGTATATATATATATAGCTGTGAGTTTTTTAATTAAACATTTTTGTCTGATTTGTTACTTTGTACACAAGCTGTAAAACTGTCAATCGAAAGTTCATGATTTACTTTGCACTTCAGAACCCAAATGGGGACTCAACATATTATTATTTCACTCATATTCACAACTTTACAATCCATAATGGATAATGGTGCACAAGGTAAAGAGCTAAGTCATAATAAGTCAAAATGAGTCAAAAGTTAAAGTGACTGATCTTAGTTTAGGAAGTAATCTTGCATTTTTTCAGCACCAAAAAAAACATGAGTATCCTACCCAGAGGAATCTATTTGGCTATGGTACTTTATAAACGGATAGACATCAATATAACATTATACAAGCGAATTCAAATCTATCCAACCTAAACCCAGGGGATTAATGGGTTTTACCAAATTAAAGAAATGTATAAATTATGGACAATACACTGCAGTAGCTCTGGTAATCAAACTGTGGTCTTGAGGTTACTTAGGATAAACAAATATCCTATCCGAAATTGTACTACCTGTCGCTAAGATTCCCAACAATTGGCTGCAACACGAAGCCAAGTATGGGGCTGATGACCCAAACCAAGCTGTACAGATTCGATGGCAAACCGATGCTCAGAAGGATTGGGGTTGTTAAACCTGCTTCCACGGCGTAGCAGAACTCTCGTCCGAACATAATCGCGCTGTTCATAAACATCTGGCATTTGCTGCGCTTGGGAGGGATAACGGTTCGTCTTGAAGATCGGCTGAATGCTGAGAAAGCTGAGATGGTGGAGACAGGAACTGAGCATATTGAGTTTGATCTGTGGTTTCGTTTACGCCGTCGACGTGGTTGATTCATAGCGACCATATCGTTCTGTGGTTCCGTGTTTTGAACAACGTAACTTGACATGGCAGTGTTGGTTGCAGTTTGGTAGCTTTTCGCTTGTACAGCAACGTTGGGTGGAATTTCCAACTTAATCTCTTTCACTCCCTGTGCTAATACTGATGTTCCTGGGCTGTACGAATCAACAGCCTCTTCGACTTCAAAAACTCGTTTTCCGACTTTGACCTTCCTTGTTTTTCGGACAGTTGGTTCCTGTAGCGATTCCATGGGATATAACGAAGTGAAATCACCCTGCTCTGCCCCTGTGGCATAAAACTCACTCCCATCGTTGTCAACTTCGTAACTGCCTGCTGAATGGCCTGCATTTGCGTCATCATAATCAACGACCTGTGTTGGCATCTTTCCTCTTGGCAACCACCTAAACTAAATAGTACAGAACAGAACACAACACCCATACTTGTTTAACGTTTGGCTTTTATATAATTTCAGTAGTGTGAAAAAGTTTGGTTGTATAATCTGTAATCCTGGTTTAATTGACTTTTCATTAATATGTGGAAGGAAATGTACTTCCTCTAGCATAAAGTCTCTTCACCAACTATAATCCTATTAATCCTACGAGGTCCATTGTGCTATTATCACGTGCATGCGTAATACATGACGTAGTCGGGTCAATCGGAGTTACGAGGATATGTATTTATATTATATGTGTGTAGAAGTTAATTATTGAACTGGTTCGAATGCTGAAGTGTAATTACAAACAATCACTTACGGTTCGGTACAGGTTAGGTGAAACACCGACAAATTTCCCTATTTAAAGGGGAACTGAAGTCAATTTTAAGAATATCTTAATAAATGGAAAAAAATACGCTGATTTCAAAAATCAAATCAGTTTCTTCCAATATTGTTTTGTTAATGAGTTATGAGCAAATATGCATTTCATTTTATGTTAGGGGATTTCCCGTATTACGTCATTGACGTTGTTGAGATTTCGTGCCTATATGCATTGTATACAATCATGTGCCAGTTTAGAGGTGAGTTAGTAAAAGAAGCGCCTGCAGAAGCGTTGTATTTTCGTTTTTTTTATGAAGACTTAGCATAACACTTGTCATATAGCCTTACTGAACCAATGTACATGGTGACAGCTTACTGTAAGCGTGGTCATTAAGGCCTGCACGGTCCTGGACCTAAGCTGAATGCCGAGGTATACAGGTCTCGTATTTAAATGACTTTAGAATAATAAGTCTTAGCAATTTATATCATAAATCATAAAAGTGAAGACAGAACAAGAAAACTAGAACAGAATGCATTAAACTGTAACTGCCAGCAATTTATAGAAATAAACCAGCCATCAAGCAAAGGCTAGACTATGCGGTGGGAAAAGCCTATTTCTTTCATGGTTTACCTTGGCTGTTTGTATAATGTTTTGCTGTTGTGTATGTGGTGCATTTAATATCTGCTGTTATTGAAACTGAGCATTAGCCTACTGGTTGAGAATACCACTTATTGCATAAACCAGTTAACTAATCCACAGTAGCCAATGTGTAGTCCGACAATAAGTACACAGCAAGCACTCAGATGCGTAAGTGAAGAATATATATAATAGATCTCTACTTAACTACACACTTTTCCAATTTTAGTTCTTTTTATTAGATATTGTAAAATGCCTAAAGTTAAGCCACTGAGAAGAAAGGAAGAGTGATTGGAGCATATTGTTTTGCTTCAGGATGTAGAAATTCCTATTACAGCACACGAAATTCCAATCCACCTGTACTCTTTCATCGATTTCCTCACAACGACAAAAAACGGATAAAGCAATGGATACAACAATGCAAGCGTTCTAAACTACCTGGAAAAAGAACCGCAGTGTGTAGTGCACATATTTGTGACAAGGATTATCATAGTAAAATTGTATTTGACTCCAATGAAGTGGCCAAGATGATAAAAACAAACCGCTTGGTGAAAAATACAGTTGCAACCATTTTTAATTTTTCTGATTATGATTTTAAACATAGTGATCAACCCAGTACATCAAGTGCAACTTCAAGAACTTCTTTATCCAAGCAGATAATTGAAAAATAAGGGCTTTTAATAATGCAAGTCCAGTCTGGCGTTATTTTGTGCACAAATGCATGTACATTCATGCAGCATAAACATTCTTGCGGTGTGTCCATAAGAATACATTTTTTTGCAACCGCACCAAGTCATGTCAATAGGTAATGTTTCTAAATAAACATTTTCTTCTATGGGGCTTGCATCTTCAGAGATACTTTCAGACGTTTTCCTTGGTTTAAACGCATATGACTGAATTTGTGTTGTTTTATTTTGTACAATAAAATTCTTTCATCCATGCCAGAATGCTGAAAACTGTCATCCATTTTAGTGTTACAACATTAACTTAAATTTACCCTAGAAATAAAGAAAACAAAAGAAATTTGTTAAAACTTCTATGCATATGTATACCAAATCTCTCACACTCTCAGTTTGTAGCCTAGGGGTTGATAATAACATTGCTAGTCTACGTTGCAGATTATGGCTATATATTGAAAAGCAACAATCATGAAAGAAATAGGCTGTTCCCGCACTGCATAGTCTGATCTTTGATTGATGGCTGGTTTATTTCTATAAATTGTTGGCAGTTACAGTTTACTGCCTCCTGTTCTAGTTTTCTTGTTCTGTCTTCACTTCTATGATTTATGATATAAATTGCTAAGACTTATTATTCTAAAGTCATTTAAATACGAGACCTGTATACCTCAGCATTCAGCTTAGGATCCGGGACCGTGCAGGCCTTAATGACCACGCTTAAAGTAAGCTGTCACCATGTACATTGGTTCAGTAAGGCTATATGACAAGTGTTATGCTAAGTCTCCATAAAAAAACGAAAATTCAACGCTCCTGCAGGCGCTTCTGTTACTAATTCACCTCTAAACTGGCACATGATTGTGTACAATGCATATAGACCAAATTTCAGACACGCTTGAGTGAACACTGCGCGCGCAGACTGTTAGGCAAAACAATTACCGGCCACTGTTGATAGTTACCGATTTTTGAACATAGTTACCGATTTTTGAACATAGTTACCGATTTTTAAAAATGCCGAGAAGTTGTTGTGCAGTTGGTTGTACCAACAGACACCAAAAAGACTCGAATGTAAAATACTACAGAATACCGTCAGGAAAATCACCGTTTGAACTAAATAGAAGACAACTTTGGTTACAAGCTATAAAAAGAGAAAACTGGAAAGAAAATGAAATAAAAAATGCCACTTTATGCAGTCAACACTTTATATCAGGTTTATTTTACTTTGCAATTTCTTGTGTGTACTGTGCTAAAGTAGGTACACTTATGTTTTCCTCAAACCTTAGCCAAGCGTACCGCATGCATGATATTAACAGGCCTTAAAAATATCTTACTGGTACCAGTACTTAAAAGTCAGTAAGACTACAGAACTTTCTTTATTGATTAGTAATGTACTATTAACCTATAGGCTTATATTTATTTTCCTTTCTATTAGGAGAACGATCCAACGATCCAGCCAGTCCGGACTTTGTTCCAAGTTTATTTGCATATACCAACAGTAGTGACAAGGGTGAAGAAAAAATACAACGATTTAAACGGTAAGTTATCTAAATAATGATAAGCATAAACGAATAAATAAATGTTTATTTTAACAAAGATTGCCAAAATAATTTTAAACTGATTTCTAGACATGCTAAAAGAGAGAGTTATCCGGCTGGTAAATTGGCCAAAATGGATGATATTCCGGTTGAGAAAGCATCCTCTTCAACAGGTATTTAGTATAAAACACGTAAATACTTTTTTAAATAGTTAACATGTAAATACTTTTAGCTGTGAGAGTTGAAGATGATGAAACAAGCCTGCTTCATTTGGACATTTGTAATTTAAAAAAAGAAATTGAAAAATTAAAGAAACAAAACGAAATGTTAAATAATTCAGCTGATATGGTAAAATTTAGTTTTCGGTCTATTAAGTCTGATTTAAAACGGATAAAGTTTTTTACTGGTTTAGATAATTGTGAAGTTTTTATGTGGGTACTTCAAATTTGCAAACAGCACATATCAACTGTCAGTAGCAGTTTATCATGGGAGGATCATCTTTTGATTGTTTTAATGAAAATACGACTGGGAAGTTTAAATTTGGATCTTGCTACTCGTTTTTCTATTCCTGTTGCTTATGTGTCTTCTATTTACAAAATGTGGATACCAGTTCTTTCCAGTGTTATGTCCAATTTAGTTGTATGGCCTAGTCGATTGGCTGCTAGACAGCACTTGCCAGAATGCTTTAAAATCAAATTTCATAATTGTCGTTGTATAATTGATTGCACAGAAATTTTTATAGAAAGACCAAGTAATCTTACTGCTCGCTCTCAAACATGGTCAAATTACAAGCATCATAACACTGTGAAGTATCTAATTGGCATTACACCAACTGGGTCCATTTGTTTTCTGTCTAAAGGTGCGGGAGGGCGAATGTCGGATAAAGAAATAACCATACAATCTGGCTTCATTGAAAAATTAGAACGGGGTGATCAAATTTTAGCAGATAGGGGATTTTTGATATCACATGAAGTCGCAACTGTGGGGGCTCATTTAATTATGCCAAGTTTCACAAAAAATAAAAAGCAATTATCCAAAAGGGAGGTAGACTCGTCAAGGCAGATAGCCCGAGCACGCATTCATGTGGAAAGGGTTATTGGCAAACTTAAACAGAATCGTATTCTACAATCGATAATACCTATCAGCATGATAAAGCAACTTGATGACATTATGATGATTGCTGCTGGAATTACTAATCTGCATAAATCTATTGTTCCTTTGTAGCCTAAATGTATTATTATATGTTGTTTCAGCAAAAAAAAAAAAAGCAACATAACACTGTTCATTTTGAGGCGTTTCAGGCGGTATTTATTCCATTTTCTAATAAATTTGATTGAAAATGGAATAAAGTACTTTCTGAAATGTCTCAAAATGAACAGTGTTGTTGGCCTTTCCTTTTTTTGCTTAGACTACCTTACAAATCCTTGCTACACAGAAATGTTGTTGTTTTAAGTTGTATAGTTCTGCTTATTTTACATATTTTGTTTTTATACCGTACTGTGCCTATATCTTAAAAATAAAAATGCCAACATGTTTTAGTTATTGTCAATTTAATAAAAACGCATCAAAAAACATCAAGCAATAAATCAAAACAATCCATTACTCGGCTGAACAACCGCTGCAGACCCATTTGCCAACTGGTGCCCTTTTTAAGCCTACACAGCAATAATGAAACCACTCGAATGCACAATTTTCTGCCTCACAACCTATCATTTTGCCAAACCCTGGTCGTCTGCAGTGACAATAAATCTTTCCTTCATCAATATTTTCCCCCTTTCTGGTCAAAACTTCGGGTAAAACATTGCTTACATAGAAAGTGGTGCACTTACTAAAAATTTCATTTATATATACTTCATCTCGCTCTATTCTGGATACATGGAAATCTCCTGTACACCATACAACAAAATCACAATAATTAGCTTTACAAATCATCATTTGACCCTGAATTTGTGTGTAGTAAGAATGGGTCCTTTTTAGCTCAAGGTTTTCATCTAAGCAGAATAACTTGCTCAACTTAACAGCTTCAATGATGCTCATATTACAACTAGTAAAGGGACACTTAATTTCCAGTACACCCTTACCACAGCAATTACAGTTAACAATACCATCAGGAGAAGCACCTAAATATACACATGCTGGGCTTACATTAAGCCCAGAAAGGGTACACGAAAAATTATTGTGATGTAATTTGATTTGATTAAAATATTTCACACGGGCTTCACTTTCATGCTCAATTCCCCATTTCATTGCACTTGTACACACGCCAGAGCTATAACCCATAACATCTCGAACAACTTGAACTGGATTAGTACCTTCCTTCATTTTGACAATTCTGTGCATATTACTTGCAGTGATTCGGCCAAATCGGTGTTCATGCCATGCTGAACTATCTGCTTGCTCTCTGGTTATCTTTTCCAAATGTAATAATTGCTCTGGTGTGTATAGGCTGGATATATCCTTGAAAACCTCAGCACATTTATTTTTTAACTGTTCAATTGGCATATCTTGATTTCTTATATTAAATAAATATGTGAGTGGCTCAACAATCCTCAAACCTCTGTACTGTACTATTACTTTCATTGCATGATCTTTCCTGTAATATGGTAGGTAAGTAAATAAGGTGCACCAATAAAATAAGCATTTCACAAAACATAAAAAAATCATACACTTACCGGTACCGGTAGTCCACGAAATAAACATTTGCTTTTAGCACTATATATATATTTATATATACATTTTTACCATGCAAGTGAACACAACAGCACTTTTCTGGATTTTCCTTAGACAAGCCCAATCATTAGACGAAAAATTGATTACAGGTCTTTGTTTTGCAGGAGTAGCTTGATTTTCCATACAAATTGAATCACGTTTTGGTTTTTTAAAATTGATGTCCTCTAAAAATGCGGGTGCAGTCTAAAATAACATTGTGTTAATGAGCAATACAAATACTACTGTACTGATATTTAAAAATTGTAAGTTAGTATAACGCTACATATTTAAGCAATTGGAATTTTCAAGTAATGTGTATATAATATATATAGGTATAAACTATATATCATGTACCAAGTACCTTAGATGGTTTAACAACATTCCAAGTGCATCCTTTACTTGTTGAAGCCACTTCTGTCAACCCCATACGCACAGCTGCTTCGACAGTATACATTATTGCTGCGACATGGGAACAAGCTGATCCAAGTCTAAACGAAATGTTGAAACATAGTTAAAAAAAGAAAGCTATGTGTCACCTATAATTAAAATCAATGGTGAGAAATTAGCTTACCCTGCCATACAAGTGCAGTTTGCAGTGAGGATTGTTGTATTTTCCTTATGTAAACATATCCAGGCATCATACATTTTGTCACTTCGCTGACTTGGCCGAACAAAAGATCTAATGAAGCAGTACTTGCACTGTTCATTTACATTGTGATAAAAACATTTTTGTACGTGACCACAGGTAAAAAAATTAAACGCTTCCAATGATTTCTTTGCTTTTAATGACTCATGGGTGTATTCACTGGGTGTTTCAATAAGGTAGGTATACATATCGGAATAGTGCATATTTGGCCATGCTTCAAGAGAATCAGTCCATTCATTTTGGGGCAATTCATATGGATCTGGTAGCTGTATGCCATCACTGGTTAACAATTTTTTGAGGTAGTGTAGCCGATCAGTAGATGACAAAACTTTAAAATATTCAGACATATCAAAGAAAATATATTTTATTACCGGTAATCTGTGCTAAACTCTGTTATAAATACAGCTGTCAGAGAACTTTATAGTGTAGGCCTACGACCGACGAGATATACTTTTAAGTTTAAGGTACTCTTTACAACTAACAAATCTGATATAAACTGACTTAATAACCAACTAGTCTTACAGGTGATAAGTGTTTAACTTCCACGAAAACGAATTACTATTAGCCGTATCATAACATCAACATCGTCATTGTGCAGTTTTAACCTTTGCCGTACGTTGTTGTTTTGCCTAACAGTATGCGCGCGCATCGCCATTGTGACGTAGTGACAAATTCGGTCTATAGGCACGAAATCTCAACAACGTCAATGACGTAATACGGGAAATCCCCTAACATAAAATGAAATGCATATTTGCTCATAACTCTTTAACAAAAAATTATTGGAAGAAACTGATTTGATTTTTAAAATCAGCGTATTTTTTTCCATTTATTAAGCTATTCTTAAAATCGACTTCAGTTCCCCTTTAAATATTTTCGATTTTTACCCAAGTCACCGACGTAGGATTTAGAAATCTTTTTACGTTTCGTCAGTTTTATTGCACAACTGCAATATTAGGAAAAAATCCGGAAAAATACAACATTTTTACATAAATACGTGTAGATAAATTCCAAATCTACTTAAAGCATATCGCTGACCGTCTTCAATTTTACAAATATCTTTTACAAAAATAGCGACTCGGGTTAAAGTGTTTTCTATTACTAAACTGAAAGTACACAACTGATATATTAATGCCTGTACTATATGATAAAAATACTTCGTGTGGTTGGTGTTTGCGATAATATTAAATTAAGAAACGATGACTGACCATCGGCCTTCCTGTCTCGTTGTCTGCAGCAGCCACAAAGAAGGTAATTTTAATTCTGTTTTAATTAATATATCATTTCCTCTGTTTGAGCATCTTAAAATTTTTGGCCGAATAGCTTAGTTGGTTATTGCGTCATGCAGGATAGGATATTCATGTTTATCCTCGTGAATGGAAAAACCAAGGGCATTCACACACAGACAATCGTCTAATCACCTCATGCACATCGTCGGGTTACCAGAGATATTACAGTTTGTTGTATATGATAAACACGTTCCTCTAATTTGGTAGAACCCATTATTCCGCTTGGTTCAGGCAATGTCCGTAGAGTTCCTTGCCCAAGGACACAACCGAAAAGCTAGCGACTACTTTCGAACATGCAACCGTTTGATTGAAAAGCGACTCAACCGCCAGACTAACCGGCTGGACATTTTCAGCCAAAGATTACGAGTGAAAATGGTTGCAATCTAGTCAATTGTGTTCATTAGCAAGGCACTAAATCTTTCTTAACAGTCTTGTCATTTGCAGGGGTTTGTGCTCAGTCCTTTATCCATGCTTTTACCCTAACCAATTCTGCTTTTACTTTGGCTATTGCAACGCCTCAGGTAATGAACTTTTACCAAGTAAAGCTTTTACTTGATTTTAATTAAATCAATTTAATAAAATTAACACTTCATATATACACTGTGGTGTAAATATATATATTTAGAATATGGTTTATTCTTTTGGATCATTTAGGCAACCCTCAGATTACCTTTTGCCCAATGTAGATTTACGGATATTGCAGTGAGTTGTATATGAATAAAATATTGTTGTTTTTAAATGAACTTATTTATCCTCTGGGTACAAACATTGTCAGCTAACCCAAGCAGACAACCGACTAGTTTTAATCCTGCAACCCTTCGGCTTAAAGATGACTTAATTGAAAAAGTTATTATATTTATTGTAATTAATTGATTAATTGGTTGAAAAGTAATGTTCTCTTATGCTGTGTACACAATTACCCAGGGCATTCCAATTGATTTCGTGAATGTTGACGACACTAATCGACGTTGGATTTCCGATTTCCGGGGTAAAAGTTACGCTTCACCGATGAAACTTGAATCTGTTGACCCTTCACGCTTCGCCGCACTCTTGATTCCGAGTTCTCCCGGGGCTTTGTACGATCTCGCGTCACATGATACCATGATGCACATCGTGAGACATTTCATGGATGAACGAAGTGGGTCATATGATTGGATAGGTTATAGAGGATATGATATTAGTTTTAGTTCAGTCTATTTTTTGTTTTCACGATGAAAACATAAAGCAGCACTATTTAATAAAAATTTGGATAACGGGAAAATATTAGGATATGATATTAATGTGTATAACCATAAATTGGAAAACGCAAAGGGTTTTCCACACAGGTAATCATCAGATCACCTCACACCCACCGTCGGATTACCTAAGCTATTGTAGTGTGTTGTATATGATTTACACGTTCCCTTAATTTAGTAGAACAAAATATTCTGCTTGGTTCAGGCAATGTCTGTTGAGTGCCTTGCCCAAGGACATTTCCTTTTGACCACTGTCAGGTTTCTATAGCTCTAGCAGTGTGAAAATGAATAAGATGCTTTAAATTTTTTTGGTTAAAGCAATTTATTTACTAGGTTCAGGCAACATCTGCAAAGTGTCTTGGCTAACCAACCAACTAGCTTTTGTAGTTTTGATTCTGTAACCTTCTGGCTGATAAGTTGGGTCAAAAAACAGTGTTATTTACCTTCTTATTAATGTAAAAATTAAGCGAAAACATAAACTGATCTATAATTGATGACCCATGTTTTTTTAGAACCAGTTTGCACTGTTGGTTATGGAGCTGCTGCATTAACAGCTGGGAAACTGACTAATATAGGTTGGTGTTGTGAAGGATACAGCCTTACTGGGCCATCCGTGTATGAAATGGTCCAACTGAAGAACTTCTCTACCATCCCAATTGTGTTTGAGGATTATGCAAAGGATAATTTGGCATCCTACACAGGTTTGTATTGTCTGTATGGTGCTAATCTTCGTGTGGTAAAATCTTTATAAATAATAGGTTAGGATATTCATGCCTGTGAATGGGCAAAGGCAATGGGAGTTAACAGACAGGCAATCGTCAGATCACCTTTCACCTACCATTGATTATTGTAGTTATTGCAGTGATTAGGGCATTTCTTTAACATTGGTATCTATTAGCTCATTGAAATTGATTGCCTGAAGCGCAAAGGCATTGCCTCAGACATAGAGAACAGTCAAGACAGTTGTTTGTTTCATTATAGTGCCATACAGTTGCGCTCTGGCTTTTAAGAATCAACCGCCCGACTGCAAGCCTGCATGTGTGGACCAAGAATATTAGAATGTTACCCATTCAGTTATTACTAGCACCACTCATGCCAATGCATTGTTATTACTCACTACGGTGTAATAATTTTGTTTTAAACATTTATTTTTGCAATTATTTTTTATGTAATTTTTATTAATTTTTTTTTAATTTTTTTATGTAGGTTTGGCAGGGTGCCTCTGAATACTACAGAATCGCTTGGAGCGCTTCGACAGCTTGGATCGCTTAGATTGCTATGGAAAGTAATTCTAACCCTGTCCCAAACACTAATCTCAACCCCAGAACTACATTTAAACCCCAACCCTAACATTAATATCATCTTTAATTCGATCCAAGCCCTCCAAGTGGTCCTGTAGTATTCAAAAGGTACTGGGTTTGGCAGCCACATCTTACTATACCTAAGTAATTAATTAATTGGATTTTAGATGATTGTCGTTTTGGCGTTTTTTAAGTTTTCCAAATTTTTATCAAAGGTCATGCTTCCTGTTTTCATCATAGAAACAAAAAATAAACTAAACAATAACTACAAAACTAATGATGCGTTTTATTACAGCGAGCACTCCGGACAGCGTACACGTGGTTATTGATCGAAATTTAATCACCGGCCAAAATTCTCAGTCAACTTTAACTGCCGTTCAAAACCTAATTCTTGCATGCAATGCTCGGTGATATTATCAATTATTCTCTATTCGCTGGATGTCAGTTTTCATATTGATGATTTAAGTGAAAAATCATCTTTTTAAAAAAATCCTACTAATGAGATGTTTTGGTGTTTTATTGTCCCTAATCACATTGTATAATTTTTTTATTGCGCCAAAGCCCAAAGTATTAAACCTATGGTTTAAAATTTTCTAGTTTGGAACTTTGATTTTATAGTTTGGAACTGTTGTTTAAATTTTGCTTCAACTTGTAGCAACGAGAGCTAATATTATGTAAAATAATTTTTCGTTACAATGCCATTTGCCCTATTTTATTATCACAATCGTGCAATTGTTACTTACACCTTACTACACGGATGTATTCTGTTTGTTGTTCCAGATTTGCCCCTTTTCATACAAAGTGTCAGGTGCGCTATTGCATATGTATGACTGTTTGAGATATTAATGTTCATGAATTAAAAAAAATGTATGGATTATTCTAGGGAAGGGTATTCATTCAGTTGTTGGAAAAACACAATCGTTATCACACAGTGTAAGATTACCTTGCGTTCACCGTCAGGTTACCAGAGTAACTTTAGTTTGTTGCATTAGTTTCTACTCTTAGCCAATAAGGATAATTTAGTGATTGTCCGTGCGCTAGTGCCTAAATCACATATTTATGGGATCAAAATGAATATACAATCCTAAGACTAGCACACAGTAAAAAGTTAACAAACCACGCTTTACTGATACAATTTTCATGAAAAAAACTCGCTAATATTACCACAATCTTTGGGGTCATTAGGCTCCCAACCGTATATTGTTGCTTTTGCAAAAAGTAACAAATTAATATTGTCCAGCATGCTAGTCTGGCAGTTAAGTGCGTCGCATTTCAATCAAAAGGTTGCAAATACGAAACTGGTCGCTAGCTAGTCGGTTGTGTCCTTAGGCAAGGCACTTTATTGACATTTCCTGAACCCGTAACCCAACGGTGATCTGACGATATCCCTTGTGTTAACCCCCTTGGTTTTCCCATTTACGGGAAGAAACATGGATATCCTATCCTATGAACAAATCTAATATGACCACAATCTTGTTTTCAAGTCTCATTTTTATTTCCATTTTTAATTCACAAATCTCATTTTTATTTCCATATTTTTAATTCACACATTAAGATCCTTAAGTTCCCAAACTGGAACAAACAACAAATCCTTCCAAAAAATGAAAACTAAATTTTCTCTAGTGGATAAAAGTTATGGGGGTAGGGGGTTCAGCCCCTTAGCTCACAGCTGATTCCCCCGAAATTGGCAGCGCAGAGACACTTGCACACTTTCCCATCATTAACCACGATCAGTTGGCCGTAGTTGAAACAACTGCTCGGACATTTCGCATAATCGTACCTCGAGAGATAGAACCGGATGGCTCTGTTCATGTTAAGCTTCTTCGAAACATCATTGAAGACAGCGGATAAAGGAGAGAGCTACGGGGGAAGTAAATAGTTTAGTTTTCATTTTTGCCGAGGTATGAAATACAAATCCCGTTACTATGCCACCTGTCAGGTAAAGTAGCATAGAGGGTTAGTAAAACACCTATAGTTAAAGTGGTGTAGTTACAAGATTGGTATAGTAACAAGGGTTTGTAAAACACCTACAGTAATCTAAAAGTGGTATAGTTACAAGATTGGAATAGTAAAAGCAAATCACAGCACAGGAAAAATGTGTTAACCCCCTTGATTTTCCCATTCACGGGGATAAGCATGAATATCCTATCCTATCCATGGGCAACATATGGCCCATGAAATAATTTGACCAGACTGTATCTAACCATACCATAACCTATAATTTAGATATTGAATACTATGCATGTAATAATCCGGCCCACCAAGAACTTTATTTTCCCACATCTGGCCCGCCGACTAGAGAAGTTGCTCGCCCCTGAACTAGTAGATGACCAGTTATACTTAGAGTGAAAAAACGTATACAACTAACTTTAATGGCTCTGGTAACCTAAACAGTGGGTAGGAGGTAGTCCAATGATTGCTGTATAATAAACATACGTGTGTGTGATCTGGTAAGTGAATATTGCTGTTATTTTATTCTTACCGTATATCGAACAACGGCAGGGTTTTGTTTCAATGAATTGACCCACGCTTCAAAGTTCTTTTTCGATTTCGAATTGAAGCTCAACGAGGCAGCTGTGCCAGAAGTTCCCCCTCGCACATTTGACACGACCTCAGTTGCCGCATTTGTGAAGCTTCCTGTGAGGGTTTGGTTGGGGATGCACAATATAGAATTTCGGAACTTTGAGATTCGAATCTCTAAGGATTTAAATCTTTACAAGCAATTGATAAGAATAGTTAGGATTAGAAATTCTAAATGTAAAGCCTTTTTGTAAGGGTTAGGTATTGTTTGAATTTGAACTTAAAGAGATACTTTTGGAAGTTTCTTTTCCCAGTTTTTCATCAAAGTCAGTTTAGTTTATTATTTCTATGATAAAAACACAAAGCAGGACCTTTAAAAAAATATGGGAACGGGAAAAAACGGCAAAATGACAGTTGTTAAAACACACATAACATCCAATAGGTATTAACTTTCTGTATAGTCGGTGCCAAATCTGACATATAAATAAATAAAACTGAAAAAAATAAAGTTTATTTCAAAATCATAAACCCGTTCCCACCTGCGTGTTTGCGCGATAAAGAGTTGGAGGAGCATCTACTGCTTCCACCTCCTAACCCTATGCCCAGGAATGCTATGGAAGCTTCGATACTGAGGCAACTCTGCTGTTGGGATTCCGTGAGTCCTATATGCAAATTAGTTAATTATGCAAATTAGTTATTGAAAGATTTAAAGTAGTTAATTATGCAAATTAGTTAATTGAAAGATTCAAAGTAGTTAATTATGCAAATTAGTTAATTGAAAGACTCAAAGTAGTTAATTATGCAAATTAGGTTATTGAAAGACTCAAAGTAGTTAATTATGCAAATTAGTTATTGAAAGATTCAAAGTAGTTAATTATGCAAATTAGTTATTGAAAGATTCAAAGTAGTTAATTATGCAAATTAGTTAATTGAAAGATTCAAAGTAGTTAATTATGCAAATTATTTAATTGAAATATTAAAATTAGTTGACTAAAAACAGGAAATTCTTTAATATTGAAGTGCTTTACAGTAGGGAGTATTAATTTTGAATAAGTTCTTTATTAATATGGTAGTTCAGGCAAATTTACATATATCCTGCTCTACAGTCGAGCGCAGACTTCCTATGCAAATCCCAGTTCAGATAACCATGGTTCGATTATACAGATGAAAAGCAGCAAGCAAATCATTACCTGATTGCCGAAGAGCCGATTTAGAGTAGCGATAAATATATTCATATCGACCCCCCAAAGAACCACTGCTATAGTAGTGAGTGCCGAAATTCCTGATGACGGCTTCATATTTGCCGTAATCGTATGCTTTCGGCAGATCCCTCAATAGAAGTTGGAATTGGTGCGAAAAAATAAAATTTCGCGGCTGATTCCTACAGTTAAATATTATTTTTAATGTTATTTTAATAGAATATTCATTATTAGCATGGAAGAATTAATGGGGTTTATATCATAATCGTCAGATTGCTGTAGTAATATTAAGATCTATCTGTGATTCCGACTATATTAGCCCGAGAGACCTATCTCGTCTTTCCATCTCAACACACTTATAGTAAAGCATGTAATAATTGTTGTGTGTTAAACACTACAATTACCTATTTCCCACCATCACATTGTAAAAGCTTCAAAAGTGTTTTATTTATGATTGATATATCCTTCTGTTTTAGTACAACCCTTTAATCCACTGGTCTCAGGCAATGGCTATTAAAGGCCTTTCCTAGGAACACCACTGCTTAGTTAGCATTTGGTTTCGATTAAAAATCATTGGAGTAGCCTACCTGCTGAGTTTTAATGTTCTTTCCATTTAAACTAACCTAACAGACGTGGGACAGAATAAAGCAACAAATATAACTTACATGATGAAATGGCCAAGCTCAATATCACTGTAGACTCTAAATATTTTTGTGTCAGCGTCTGTAGCCCATTGCACAATTTTTGTCAGTTTGCTGTTGCTTGACCCAGCTGTTTTGAGGCTCAGACTGAAAACACTGTCTGTGAAACATAAGCGAAATTTTAGTCGAATCTTCCAACAATATAGCTGCCATTCGTTTTTGAAAGATTCAAGATTTTATGCGGTCAGCAGGATATTGTTTCAATAGTAACAATCACAATTTCAAATAAAGAAAAACACAAATAGTGTCAAAATAATATATTACAGAAAAAGTAATATATTTTATGCTGGCAACAGTAAACTGAGTTGGTGCATTGCCTTTCAGCAGAAGGGTTGCAGGCTCAATACTAGAAGCTAGCGAGTCAGCTATGTCTTTGGTCAAGACACTTAGTCTATATTGCCTGAATACAGTGGATTATCACAATTACCACAATTAAAGAAACGTCTTATAGTCATACACAAAACACTGCAATAGCCTTTTCAACTGGAGCCTGTAAAAGGGACATTAAATATCGTGGATAAATCTTTTAATATTATCTTTCACCAGTCAGGCAGTCAAGACACAAAGAACATCGATCCATCCAGACCCACCTAGATATGATGCACCAACGTTATGTGACTTTTTAAAGCTGCTTCTCTTATCTTGGAAAAAGGACTTTGCACTTTGATAGCTTTTCACGTGGAATGATGTCGATGCGCTTACCTAAGGATTAAAGAAAAATAGATAAATAAACCGTTTTGGGGAATTCCCCTAGAGTTGCAACCAAATAAGTGAGTAGTTTAATGGATACTCAAAAGAAAAAAAATTAACTTTTTTTTTAATTTTTAGTTGAGTCTAAACTTTAGATTAGTTAATATGGTTTAAATATGTAATTCGTGGACACATTATTAAGGGAAATTTTAAACAAACTGGATAAGATTGTTATTTTTAACATATTTGGCAAAGTTTACCCATAATGCAAAATTGGATTAGATAATTTACTTTCATAAAAAAGTCGCTTTGCCGTTTTTTCTTCTAATTTGTTATCAAAAATTCGTGTTTTCAACGCGTAAATAAAATAATTAATATACTTTAATAAACCATCCTTATTTATTAAATGTTTAAATAAAGGTCCACTTAGAAAACTTAGTTCACGCATAAAAACCTTTATATATATATAACCCACCTGGAAGTTGTAGGACTGAATATTGAAGGGTTTACGGAACAATGTATTATGGTCCCCACTTCTTACAGTGTAACATCTCCCGTTAAACCGGTTATTGTCGAGAAAACCGCCTCTTTCTTTCTCTTTGATAATGTCGTAACTACATTAATGGTGTTCGTTAAACAAAGAAGATAAAATAAAGAAATCATGATCAGAAGCTGATCAGGCTGATGACTTGCTTACAACTGGTCTTGATTCTTAAGCCTTTCTGTTAGAAAAACGACACAATAACCAACTATTCGACAAGGCAGATCTCATTTTTAGATGGCACGTTTTAGAGATTTAAATTTTTAGTTAAAATCCATAAAAAAGTTTTCAGTTAAAATCCAAGAACAAACGGTTGCTAAAAATACGTTTTTTACCGAGTCAAGTTTCGAACCCATTATGGGCTCGTTACTAGGACCGTTTTTGTACGTAAGTCGGTATCTATATTCGGTTAACTATTTGGCCACACGAACATACGCACAAAACATACGTTACGATTAAATAATGTAAACTTTTATTTTATTTCTATGTTGTTGAATATCTGCATTTTTAGACGCTCGCCGATATTTCGTTATTTCTTTAATTATTTGGTTGTCTAATTCTCTGTAATTTTTCGTTTTACATTTTTTGTAATACCATTGCGTTGCGGCGGTTAAAGCTGTAGACCGAGCTATAGTGAAATAAATCGAGCTATAGTGAAATAAGAATACACTACAATAACAAGACTTCAATGTAATCAATATTACTCAACCTACCCATGACCAGCAATGTCAGCATTAGGAATGTTTAGGTAAGTGCGTGACCCGCAAGGAGACCATGTCTTATTGCAGTATCTTTCATCGGAAAAATCCCCACAATCGTTGTCTTTATTGCAGGTCAAATGTTTGGAAACACATGACATACCTAGCGAGATAAGAATATGTAGGATATTCATGTTTATCCCCGTGAACGGTAATATCGAGGTGGCTAACATATGGGCAAGCGCCAGATCACCTCTCGCCCACCGTCGGGTTACCGAAGCTATTGCAGTGTGTTGTGTATGATAGACATGTTCCTTCAAATTGCGGTAGATCGCATTAATCCGCTGGATTCAGGTAATGTTCATAAGGTGCCTTGCCCAAAGACACAATCGATTAGTTAGCGACCAGTTTTGAACCTGGATTCATTCGATTAGAAGGCGTCACACTAAACCACCGGACTATAACATATTTTCGCTCCTTTATACATAATTAGAAAAATAGCACAATTGTTATAACTAAATGAGGCAAGACAAAACGACCGAACTATTCTACATTAAAGACTAACCGTCAGCACAAGTAAATTGATTAGCAGGGCAACTTGGAGGTGGGCAATGTACTTGACTTGGGCAAGAGTTGTATCTTAACTGAACATCCGACCCCACACATGGTATCCCATTAAATTCAGCTGGCCTTGTTACAATTCTAGTCCGACTCTGAAAACAAACCGTGTTATGAATTAACGTTATTTTGGTAAAAAAACAGCTAAAACCAAAAACACTCTAAAATAACTAATTTGAAGTTTTCGTTAGGTTATATTTTTGCTCTAGTTCTAAATAGGTTAGAACATTGCAGTTTATCCCAGTGGTAGGGAAAACCAAGAGGGTTAACACACGGGCAATCGTCAGATCACCTCGCGCTCACCGTCGGGTTACCGAAGCTATAGCAGTGTGTTGTATATGATAGACATGTTCCTTAAATTTAGTAGAACCCATTAATCCGCTGGGTTCAGGCAATGTCCGTTAAGACTCTTAACTTAAGAGTCTTGCCTAAGAACACAACCGACTAGTTAGCGACCAGTTTCGAACGTTCAATCCTTTAGCTGAAATGCACCGCACTAAACCACCGGACTATTCAGTCGGACAAATAGTAGCAAATGAAGCAAATCACAGCACATCAATGGGAAAAGACGACGAAACTAACATAACTTAAATACCTCATTTAAAAAGGACCTTAGATTTTCTATAAAATTGGACTGAATAACAACATCTTACCCTTCCACCTGAAATACAGGAGGTGCAATTTGCCCATGGTCCCCAATTCCCCCATATGCAATTGATGGGGCATTTTTGATAGTTGCAGCCTTTTCTCTGTACCAGAGCAGGGCAGCCTCTTCCGCCGTGAGCCGCCCGAACTCTAATTTGCCTCGGCCTCTGAGTTATGCCATAGCCACATGGCTTAGAACATTTTCTCCAACTTCTCCAAGCAGTAACCTAAGTTGCGTTAGGATAGGATAGGATATTCATGTTTATCCCCGTAAGTGGGAAAACCAAGGGGGTTACCGGATCTATTGCAGTGAGTTGTTTATGAATCACACGTTCCCTTAGTTTAGTAGAATCTATTTATCCGCTGAGTTCAAGCAATGTCCGTTAAGTGCCTTGCCCCAAAACACGGTCGAGTAGCTATCGTATCCGCAAACCTTCGGGTGAAAGGCTAGGCACTAACCCACTAGACTCATCTGTCGCACGTGGAACTCAATTCAATCGTACGTAGTTCACCGCAATATAAAGAATACACAGTATTTTTTCGTTGAATTGCAGCAAATATGCTTGTTTTAAAATTTAAAGCTGCGACACACCACACTACCATCTCAATCAACTGATATACCTGACAGTTAACTCGCCTTCTTCTTCTAATGCTACGGCGGCGGCTCCACCACCAACCGTCTACCATCAGCGATATACAAACCAACACAATTATGCAATATATCAGGACACGCATGGTTCCCGTTTACCTTTGTATAAATAAGTTTTAAGTAAGCGCCAACTGAACTGAGAAGTTTCCCATCCCAAATTGCATGGGCGTTAGTGCGTAACAGCTCTAGAAACCGAATTGCCTTGGTAAAGCGTTAAAGGTCGCGACGTTATCTAACAATTACCGGTGTGTTAATAACCTTTACGTTTTGGTCAAATTACTAGGACCGATACACATACAGATTTTATGCAAAAACGGTCATAGTCACAAGCTTGAAACGTATCCAAAAAACAACTAGTATTCTAATTAACGAAAATTAAACAATAATTTCCTATTAGTATAACCTAATCGAAAGGTTTTTAACATTTTGTAAGCAATGCAAAAATTATTTTGACAAGCACGCCATTTATACACCTGCGACACCGTTTAATTCGTAATCAAAATAAACGCGATACAATCCTTGATATCATTCTTGTTTAACAAACGACAAAACAAGGACTGTAAGGTATGAGAAATTCCATAGCTATTTATAGTCACATGAAACACATTGTTAGCCACTTTGCTGTGGAAATGGGAAGACTGCTTAAAAGTTTTCTGTATTCCAAAAAAGACGGAGACTTATCTTATATTTAAATGAGCTTCAATTAACTTTTGATAAGGCAGTCGTATTAACAATTAAGGAGAGAACAGGATATGATGTTTATATCTATTCACGTTAATGGGAAACTCAACAGGGTTACCACACGGGCAACCTACCTACTTCCCCTCGAAAACGGTCGCGTTACCGGAGCTATTGCAGTGTGTATGATTAAAGTTGTAAAACCAATAATCTACTCTATCTAAAAGTCGTGCTAAAGAACGCAACTTACAACTAGCAATCGCCCTCCTAAAAAAACAAATATCTAATAGCAAAATGTCACTCTAATACACGTATAGTTAATTATATTACACTATAACCGGGTGTTTAGTTTAGTTTAGTTTAGTTTAGTTTATTCATTTTTTGCCCTAGTAATTAAAAATTGCAAGCGAATAAAATCACGACACGGGAACAGGAAAAGACGGCAAAACGAACAGTCGTTAAAACACGTCATTGACAAAAGGATATAATTTAATAAATATAGCGGACGCGGCCGCCAAACCTACGCGAAAGAACAATAATGTCCAAACAAAATGTAATTAAAACCAAACAATATAAAGCCCTGAAGAAAAGTGTGCGGTGAAGCGCGATCAGTACTCTTAAGCATCTGCTCATATAAAACTGACATAAATAGATAGACATTTTAAGAATGAATAATATGCAAGCTTTTTTCCATATTAGGACGTTTTTTTTCAAATTTCCCTAAATGCTGACTGACTTTAAGACGTATTTGCCCAAAAATAAAACAAACTTTCGCTTTTTCATAATATTATGACGTCAAAGACGCAAAACCGTTCTCGATTTCGTTACAGCGAATCGAGCGAAACGCTGTCAGTCCGGTGTTACGTGTTCTAGTTTGTCTGTTGTATTCTGGTTAAAATAGGACTGTGACTATGTATGTTTAAACATGTATGTTTATGCTTTTGTATTTACAGGACTCTTAAATAGCGTAATAATGATCGAAAAGCAGCGTTCTGCCAAAGCGAAACGGTGGAATAAAAACAAAAAGAAAAACTGGAGAAAGAAAATTGACATAACTGATATCGAGCAGGGTCTTGAAAAGAAAAGATTGGAATTACGTACGGGTGGTCTAGTAAAGGATAAATCTGATCATGAACTTTATTTTGTGGAGAAGAAACCAGTGAAAAGAGATGATTCGACTGTGCACGGAAGAACAAAGTATAAATACAGACGATTAAAAGTTGATCAGTTACTTGTACCTCAACCTGAAGATGTGAAACCTGCAAATAACAGGAATGCTGCCAAGATAAGAAGACGAAATGCTCGACAGGATTTAATTGCTAAGCTTCATAGGAAAAAGGCTAAATTACCAGGTGTGTGTAAAAGGGTTGAATGCAGCTTGGATATTTGGAATCAAGATTCAAAAGAAATAGTTGGAAACGTTTTTCAGAAGAACGAAATAATGGAACACACAGAAAACGTTACTGGCGCCGCTCAAGTTAAGAGGCCAACTCATTTGAATAAAAAGTTAGGTCTTGCAAATGAAGTAAATGCTGTAGAGCCTGCACATCCTGGTGCATCATACAATCCTTCATTGGAACACCATCAGGATTTACTACTGCAAGAGCATAACAGGGAATCGGCCAAGATATCAGTGGCTGAGAAAATAGAACGGGCTGTTGCGACTGACATGACACAGATTGCGACGGAAGAATCAAAAGAAAAGGAATTGATGGAGGGACTTTTTGATGAAGGAGAAGGTGGTATGGATGAGGATAAAGAGGAGGTCGTTCTCGCAAATCCTCCAGTTAACACAGATGATCGCAAAACCATGCAAGTGAGGAAAAGAGAAGCAAGAGAGAAGGAAGAGCTAAAGAAAAAGAAAAGTGAATGGGCAAATAAACTCAAAGAGCATGAAATTTTTAGAGCTAAAACTTTCTTATCAGAGATAAAGGAAAAAGAAAAGAATATTGAACTTAAAAAGGAACGGAGAAAATTGAAAAAGAAAATGCCTGTTTTGTCTGGAATTAAATATGTTGAGCCTGATCAAGACGTTCAATTGAGTTCCGAACTGAAGGGAAGTTTGCGGCAGTTAAAACCAGAAGGGAATTTAATTTTCGATCGCTACAAAAGTCTGCAGAAGCGCTGTATAATAGAAGCGCGGGAAAAGTTTAAACCACCAAGGCGAAAGTATAAGGTTAAATTTCAAGAAAAACGATCATTTCGAGAGATTGAACTTTAGATATTTTGGTTGAAGGAGTGAACTTTTCAATGAATGTTCCATTGCAAACACTTGATAAAAAATTAAACGTGCCTGATTTGTGTTTATGCTTGTTTAATTTTTGTCATTTGTTGTTAAAAGTTAAACCATGTAAAAATACGGTTTTAATATTCATTTATTTCAACCCTGCCTTTTTAACTTTCAGGTGCTCGGGTTAAAATGTTAACCCTTAGGCGTTCGCGTATTAAAGTTCTTGTGTTGTGTGGAGTTTTAATAGCTCTGTTCCTGTTGTACCAGCGTCAGAGTGTCCACAATCACAGGGTCAGGAGACCTAATGTTGCCCAACCACACGCTGTACCTATTCCTGACAAGGTAGATCATAATCCTGTCCATGAACTAAAAAAGCCAGAAGTAATTCCGGTACATCAAAGCATACAGGAACTCCGAAAAAGGGTCATGAACATAAACCTTGATCAGGAGATGAAAAATGTGAATGCTTTCGGAATGCACTCACCGGATTCAGTTATTTTCCTGGCACAAGTACATTCTCGGCCGGAGTTTTTTGAGGAACTTCTAACTTCATTGAAGGCGGTTACAGACATTGAACAAGCAACTATCGTAATTAGTATCGATGTTGATTCTCCATTGCTTAACGAGGTGATAGAGCGCATCGATTTTTGCAGGTACATGGTTGTTTTCTTCCCCTTTGCCAAGTCTTTATATCCGAACTCTTTCCCCGGTGAAGACCCAAACGATTGCCCGAAACAAATGTCTAAAACCCAAGCCCTTGAACGCAAATGCAACAATGCCGAATATCCAGATATGTTCGGCAACTACAGGGAAGTGAGTTTTGTGCAGATCAAACACCACTGGTTCTGGAAGCTAAACATGGCTTTCAGTGGAATCCGTGCTTTCAAGAACCAAAGAGCCCCATTGATTTTGCTTGAGGAAGACTATTTTGTTGTTCCCGACATCATTCATTGCGTTAAAAAAGCTGAAGAATTGCGCAAAGCAAAATGCCCACGCTGTCAAACGATAACTTTGGGAAATTACGAAGATGGACAGGACTACCTCAACCAGGGAAATCAGGTGGAAATAAAATCATGGATTAGCAGCAAGCACAACATGGGAATGGTCATAACCTCAAGTTTCTACAACAGTATTACCAAGTGCTCGGAACAGTTTTGTAATTATGATGATTACAACTGGGATTGGACTCTTCAAGCCATAAGTCCTCACTGTGAGATTGGAAATCTCTTCACAATATCTTTTAAGGCAGCCAGAGTATTTCATTTAGGTACTTGTGGAGTACATGCCAACGGTGAATGCAATGCCAGACAAAGTGCAGCCAAACGAAGAGATCAGCTGAAGAACGAAAAACTCTTTCCTGCCGACTTGCATATCGCTGTAGACAGTCCAACAGTGGTCCCAGCGCCAAGACCGAACGGAGGGTGGGGTGATCTACGCGACCAAACTTTGTGTAAAAGCTACAAACGCTTAGCTGAAGCTTCAAATTTATCCTGATTTGGGGGTGGTTTCCTACATATTTTATGCACTTCCAATAGATACAGATTTCCTATGTCTGCTCATTGTAGCAGATTTGTGCTGTTTTTATTTTTCTAAATATTATGAGCAGTCCTGAAGTCACAGATTTTATTTTTTTATTTCACACACAGTTAATTGTTTTCAATCTTAGCCAATCAAATTTAGTTATTAATTAGCTATTTCCAACTTGATGTTTGGGATAATTTCATTTTAATTCCAGGTAATTTCGGTTAGAGTTTTGTAGTTTTAAACAAGTATTATCTACAATCCTGTGCAATTTTCCTTGTCCTGTACTACTACCCAAGTTGTTAATAATATTTTGTACTCTTTGTCCCTTTATTATACACGTGACGTGACGTAAAAAATGGTCTCGATAACATTCAGTTTCTGTCTTGGGATTATTGCTGTTGTGCTGCGTTTGACATCATAACGAATACCACGACGGGGAGAATGTACATCCACTGCAAAAAATAAGAATAAAACAATATTTAACCTTAAAATTTGATTGAAAATACCTTAAATTTTACCTATTTTCCAAAGAAAAAAATTATTTTTAAACTAAGATCTTACATATTTTCCAATTAAAATATCATTTTTAAACTAAGATCTTACATATTTTCCAAAAAAAGAAGTCGGCTGCTTGTCTGAAATCTCTTTTTTTCTTCGTTCAGCATCCATTTTGTTTAAGTATCCGTGGGTGTCTGGCCTGTAACAGAACAATTAATTCCAGTGCAAAATTGACATATCACCCTCAACATAGTCGGACCGAATAGATGTTCCGCTTTTTAGATGAAAAAGGGTTGTAGATTAAAATCGGGTCACTGGCTAGTTGGTTGTCACCCGGGCAAATGACTTGGATATGGCCTAAACCCAGTGGATTATTGGGTTTACCAAAATTAAACAAATGTCCAATCGAATAACACATTGCAATAGCTCCGGTAACCTTAAGGTTACTATGATAATGCTCACTTAAATAATCGTGAGGTAATTTAAAGTAAACGTCACTTGTGTATTCCCATTCTTGGGATAAAGTTGTAAATCATTGTTTGTTGCTTAACACAGTAAAATTATATAAATTATTTATCCATTAACAAAAAATAAATCTGATGAAAAACAAGTTTGTGTTATGGTTTTTAAACAGGAAAACGAAGGGGGTGTAATAAACCACCAAACTACCATACCTTACTAGGTTACTCAGTAATGTAAAATAGGAGGATAGGATATTCTTGTTTATCTGGAAAAAGTGCTTGCCCAAGGACATAACCGACTAGCTAGCGACCAGTTTCATACCTACAACCTTTCGATTGAAAGGTGATGCACTGACTAACCGACCGGACCAAAAGGGGTAATAAACCACCAAGCTACCGTACCTTACTAAGTTAGTCATGTAAAATGCATCACAACTGTAAATTAACTCACTTGCAACTGCAAGTTTTAGTTAGTACAGTAGATTTTCATCCTAAATCTTTGTTAGCATTATATGACTTTCATTTTATATTGCTGCTTAGCTTGTCAGTTTAGTGTGTCAATGTTGAGCCGAAAGGTTGTGGGCACATAATAGACATTGCCTAAACCCAGTGTATTGATGGGTTCTACCAATTTTGGGGAACGTCTAAATTATACACAACACACTGCAATAGCTCCGGTAACCTGACAGTGGGTGCAAGGCGTTGTCCCATTGCCTGGGAATAAACAAATATTTTATCATATTAAGGGAAATATAAAAGTTAAGGGTGTTACACCACTACCATTACTTCAATGAAGTACATACACAGGGGCAGTTCCAGGGATAGTAACGGACACTGAAGTGTCAAATTCATTTTCCTCTTTCAAATCTGAACCAATATGATTGGGGATTATACTCATTGACACAATGTCCCCAGCTCCATTTGTGAGCAAGTTTAACTTGGTTGAAAAGTTGACTTCCAAAAGTTGTTTCTGAAAGAAATAAGATTGCAGTTGTGTCTGTGTAGAATAGTCCATGTGGTATCCGAATCGGTTGTACACAACAAATTATTGTAAAATTGTCTAAAACATAATTTTAAAACATTGTATTTTCATACCAGTACTAGAAAATATATTCCGAATGTTTAATTCATAAAAGAAGTTTGTTTCACCTCGAATTTATTTAATTTAACTAAAATTAAAAGAATTACCAGTACTCAATTCACTCAACTATACACAACACACTGCAATTGCTTTTGTAACTGACTGTGGGCGCTTGTATTTTTCCATTACTTGAAATAAAACAAGATTATTATATTCGAAAGACCAATCATTTAAGAGGTAAACCATAGAATTTAGATAAACTTTTTTTGCATTCATCTACAATAGCTATAAAACATACTGCATATATGAAGGCCATAATCCATGATTCATCTCCATTAGATGCTACTCCTTGCAAACTTGATGACACACGAACACGATAAAAACCATTTTTCTCGGCCACTGATTTAATAAGCTCGATATCGGCAGAACTTAAAGGAAGCTCATTTTGGACCTCGGCCGAACTCCCCTTGATATTCGGGAAATATATCTCACCCCGCTTTGTAAATGTGTCTGTGGGATAAGATAAAAGTTTTATTGAAAGGGTAATATAGAGCTTCATTAAACTATGGAACAGTGGTGCGAGACAAAAAACTCTACTGCTTGACAGCAAATTTCTTCTGCAGGACTGGGAAGAGGGGCAGAGGGTATTTTCATCACTAACATAAGCTGGAGAGGCTATAACGTCCGGCCGGTTAATTTGGCGGTTAAGTGTGTCGCCTTTCAATCGAAAGGTTGCAGGTGCGAAACTGGTCGCTAGCTAGTTGGTTGTATCCTTGGGCAAGGAACTTTACGGACATTGCCCGAACCCAACAGATTAATGGGTTCTACCAAATTGCAGAAACGTCTCTTATCATATACAACACACGACAATAGCTCCGGTAACCCGACGGTGGGCGCGAGGTGATCTGACGATTACCCGTGTGTTAACCCCTTTGGTTTTCCCATTTACGGGGATAAACATAAATATCCTAAGATATCCAATATATTTAAGCTGTTTGCAACATGGCAAAATGCTTGAACCAAATATCAATTTTATTAACATTACAGACTCACCGCCATCCAACGAGTGCTGAAGTGTAAGCAAATATCCACTACCTACATCTTGATTGGCATTCGCGTGACAGCAGATTATAAAATAAAAACATTCGAATAGTAGTAGCAGCAAATTTATATGACCCGTCATTGCATGGGCTATTTCATAAAATGATCATTTAGAAATTAAGTTGTACTTTTGTGAATCAAAACACTTTCACAAAACACATGAATTTCCAAAAGCGTAGACACTTTAGCCCTAGATACGGGGGTAGGTTTTAAAAATAAATGTAACCTACAGTAGTTTGTTTAAATACCACTGTTACATTGAAATCACTCTATCATGCGTCAGGTTTACACGCAAAGAAAATGGTTAACATGAGGAACAGCCGTGCGCGCATTAAACTCCGATGTCAACAAGTTTAACATAACTTAATATAATGTGCAAAAATATTGGACAATCCGCGAATCCAGGGGAATTCCTCGAAGCAGTGAACAACGAATCGGGAATCTCGCTTCTATTTACTATAGCGCTTGAAAAGCGGCTTTAATTTAAAACACATGTGGAGAAAAGTTCGTAAATCTAACACGATTATTATTTGTTTAATTTGAACATAAATAAACTTGAATTGCAAATGTATGGGTGCAAGGTCGAAAAATAATATTCATTCATTGTATTAAAACGAATAGCTTACCCACGCAAAAATGTGGACAGACAGGGTAAAGGACTAATAAATAAAACAAATAAGACTTGAAATTCATGTTTAACCTGGCGAATGGGAAAATATTGTAAAGTTACGGAAAATCGTTAGATTAATTAACACTCACCCACAGTCAATAAAACGAGCTATTGCAGTATGTTGTGTATGAGTATTTTTAGGTCTTACCCAGGGGGAATTAATATTAATACCAATCACCTCGCGCACCGCCGATTTACCCAAAGATATTGTAGTGTGTTGTGTACGAATCATACGTTTTTTTAATTTGGTAAAACCCATTATTCCACTGGGTTAAGGCATTGTCTTTTAAGTGGCTTGCTTAAGAACAAAACCGACTAGCTAGCGACAAGTTTCGAACCTGCAACCTTTCGGTAACCGAAGCACTACCCCACCAAGCTAATCAGTCGAACTGTAGAGCATTCCTTTAAATAAACTAACCAGCCGATAACGCGGTTTTAGCTGATTTAATATGATAAATGATTTGACACAAGCCGCATAAATACATGTTGATCAGAAACCGGTTCTTTTTCTGTTACCGTATACCCCCCCTTGTGTTTTGTGTTTCCCGGTTGATAAGCACACAACAGACTGCACGCTAATCCAGTTTTGAGAAGATGAAGACCTCTAATTTCTGTTTCGTTTCTATATTACAAGCCACCAGGCCACAGAACTTTCAGGGTTAAATCTGTTATTTGGATAGGACTTATTCTATTTGAATAAGGCAAGATAATTTTTCCTTGCTTTATTCATTAGGTGAACGGTGCATAAATTCACTCTGCCCTGTTGTTCACGTTACTTCGGTAAGGTGCAACTCGAAGGGCTAGGTCTGAGCTGCGGAATCGCATCACCCTGTGGTAGTGCGGTTAACCAGCGCTGCCTCCAGCTACCCACTGGAGGGCGTGAATTTAGGTGTCGGGATACCTTAAGCAATAGAACCCCTCCCTACGTGGCTTGCACGCTGTGGAGAGATGCCTGCGAAGGGCGTCTTTTCCAGCACCCACATCCTAGGGATACCCAGCCCCCCTCCCTACGTGGCTTGCACGCTGTGGAGAGATGCCTGCGAAAGGTGTCTCTTTACAGCAACCACATACTAGGGAAACCTCCCCCAGTGGATTAATTTTCACATTGCACGAGGGGATCGGCCTAAGGCCAACAACTCGCACTAAGTGCACAATTTTGCTTTTTTTTGGCTTAACAACCAAAAAAAAAAAAAAAAAAAAAAAAAAAATCTGTTATTTGGATAGGACTTAGGCACTGAACATACACATATCAACATTTGACTAACCTCTCGTATATATTACAAGATTGATAAACATGTCAAACGCAGCTATAAAAAGCCAGTCTTGGAATGAAATGCACCAAAGTTGGCAAAATGCAGATAGTGACTCGGTTTATCTGTATTGTACTGTGTTTCACGATAACCAATGGTTTGTCCTGCTCGAAATGCTATCCAAGTACATGTCCGGCATTACATTGCCAAGGAAAAGAAGTAATTGGAATATGCGGGTAAGTGTCTTACTTTTGCAATCGCTTATACTGCAGTGTTACATTTTTTAACCAGGGAAAGTTTGGAATCCAAGACGGGCTCTCTGCGAGGACTGTTTTCGTACAATTCGTTTTATATATCGCCGACGTTACCGTTTTGCCACGCGACCGTGCCTACAGCCAATTTTTTTGTTATTTAAATTTTTAATGGGCGAGGTTTTGAAATCCTAAGAGGCTCGTTTCCACAACCTTTTTTATATACAAATCGATGTATGTATCGGCGGCTTTAACAATTCGTCCACATGACCGTACACACCTTCCATTTTTGTAGATGCTGCAAACGCTGCGCAAAACAGCTGGGGGAGACGTGTGGTGGTGGATCGTTCGAAATAAATGGAGAATGTGAACCTGGCTTGACGTGTGAAATTACCGCCCCTGCGCCATCATATTCCGAATATCTTGTTCCTATTACAGACACTTCTGGAATATGTGGTATGTGGTAGGGCTATTTGATACAACATCCAGTTTCTATCAATATATACGGCAACAAAACGAAACTCAAATCGGTTTTAGCCGCTAAATGGAGGTTTAGTGGCTGGCTGATGATCATCAAATCGCATTTACTTTCATGCATAATTAGTCTAAACTTTGCTTTAGCTTAAAATCTTTTAACTGATCCCCTATTTACAATAATATATTACTTTAATTTATTCATTTTCCACCAGTTTGCGCAAATAAGGCAAATCACGGCACAGGAAAAGACGGCAAAACGAACCGCAGTTAACATACGTCATTTGATAGAAAATGGATAGCATCACGAACAGTATCACGAAACTTTTAAATTACAGTTTTTTTTGTATTGCAGGTGTCTCTAACCTAAACACCAAAAACAAAAGTTGCACTTTAGAGCAAGAATATTGGACGATTCTCCTGCTGGCTTGTATTGCTATATTTCTTATAACAAAAAGCGTTTATTAATCGATCATCAATAAAAAGGATGCAAAAACAATCATTTAGTCTAAATGTGTATACACATATGAAACATATTATTGTTATATTTTACAGCTAGCCAAAATTTAGGCCAATGCTCCAATTAACATAGGATAGGATAGGATATTCATGTTTATCCCCGTGAATGGAAAACCAAGGGGGTTAACACACGGGCAATTATTACATCACCTTGCGCCCGCACCGTCGGAATACAGGAGCTATTGAAGTGTTGTGTATGGTTCATACGTTCATGCAATTTAGTAAGAACCCATTAATCAGCTGGGTTCCGGTAATGTCAGTGTCTTGCACAAGGGCACAATCGACCAGCTAGCGACCAGTTTCAAACCTTTAACCTTCCGGTTGAAAGGCGTCGCACTAAACCACCAAGACAAACTGGTCGGACAAAACAATAACATATAGCTTACTTCCTTTTTAGCTAAGAAAATTTGCAGTCATAGGAAACACGTAAATCGTTTCAGCACCGAGCGTTCATTATTTGATTACCCCGGTAGATAATAAAAGTGTGAGGGTAAAAAAACGATGAAAATAAAACGAGTTGATGGTGCAAAGGAATAAAAGTGAACAAATAACAAAGTATAAAACGGTGCATAAAAGTGTATTAAAAGGTGTTGTTAAAAGCGTAAAACGGTAAAAAGTGTATAAAAGATATATATATATAAATGTGTATAAAAAACTAGGGAGTGTCAACCACGTGTTTAACCAACACTATTTGTAAAACACATTTTGTATGCTCCCTAACCACAGTTTTTAATTTATAGACCGAGTATGTAGTTTGTTTCTGTAAGCATAAACGCATGGGTCCCTGAGGTAACAATCCGATCTTGTTTGTTAGCAATCCAATGACAACTTTTGATGCCTAAAATGTGGTTGACACTCTTTAGCTCCTTGATTACTGTATTCTCGTACATGTTTTGTTAAGCTTTAAATATATTGTTTAAACTAATCAATATCAATCGCCGTTATAAATATCAGCGCCGAAATTAACAATTTCTTTTTTGTATATATATAAGGAGAAAAGTATCTAAAATGGGCACCCTGCTTGGATTTTTCGTGAGTTCTCCTGGGAATATTTAGGCCTACACATTAATTACTGCGTATATTTATAAATTCTAAATCTATTAAAGTTTTAATTTAAATATTTATTTGTGTAGTATATATAGGTCGTTAAAGTGTAGGCTATAATTCGAAAGTACGATATATCCGTAAAAATGTTATTTTTACGACCTTGAAGAAATCCTATTGCCCTGAAAGACAACGCACTAAACCACTAGACTAATATCGGACATCAAATAACTCATTAACTGAAATAAGCTTTTTTTCTTTAATGGCGTGTTTTAACGACTGCTCGTTTTGCCGTATTTTCCCGTTCCTATATCGTGATTATATTCATTTGCCATTTCTAAAAACTGGGGCAAAATACGAATAAACTAAACTAAACTGGCTTTTAATACCATTTAAGTTGTGTAAAACGCGGCGTAATATTTCAAAGTAAAACCACATTTTAAATCTATTAATATTATTTATTGTATTTCCAATGTTAAAATGCAATTTGATCAGCTTGGTCTTGGCCTGTGAATATAAATATGTTACAATTCTTCTTTTTCTGGTATAAAACGATCGGTATTTAATACATAATGTATATATAGATTCATGCTATAGTAGTTTGGTCAAAACTCACTTCTGACATAATTGTTTTGATTTATTGTTCTTGCATAAGAGCTTCCATGATTTCGGCTTCCAAAGCATCTTCTGCAAAGAGATTTAAATTATTCGTAATTATGATCATATATTAAGCAAAACTGGACTGAACTACAAGGTAGCCTATAATTACGTCTCTAGTTACATTTTTCGATTAAGCTACACAATTCGTGACCATGCAATTACTTAAATTGGTTTGTACAGAATTGTAAATAAAAAGTCTTAGTGGCGAAAAAACAATGAAACTTAGACAAACATGGACAACTGTGAACAGATTTAATTTTCTTACAGAAGTACACTAAAATATATATATACCGAATATATTTCATAAGCGGTTCACTCTTTTAAATTCGAATTGAGGACAGTTAACAGAAATATCGGTTTCATAAATTAAAAAATGTTTCTTCAACCAAGAAACTATATACCGAAAGCACAACAAAAATAAATTTTTGTTAAACCTACCGAGCATATCGGCTTCGCTGCTTGGTTGTTGGTTCCATCTCTTTCTGCGCCACAAGCTCCAGTCTGGGTTGTTGTGGACGTAGTCACCGGTCGGCACATGGGGTCCAAGCTTGGAGACAACTGGCAGAAGTCCGTCAACGACTTTCGCACCGACTCTTACGAGGCTACTGAGTGCGGCGTTAGATGGGGCCAGTTGGCCGCAGATAAAGACGAGAACGATGGCAAGCTTGAACATTCTGATGATTCTCTGATGATCTGAGAAAAGAACTGTGGTTACTGGTGGTCATCGCTACCTTATATACACATATTGGCGTATGATAATCAAAACACACAAAAAAGGGTGTCGAAAACACATATAATTTCCGGTTTCGCAATAAATGTTTCTTTCGTTCCTCGTAGTCCAGCGCAGCTTCCTGACCATCAAATGCCGTCAAAACAATCTGCAGACAGATGTTTCTATGAAAGTATTTGTACAGGCCAATAATCTATCCGGGCCGTTTTTAATAGACTATATACTTTAAAATGGCACAACTCGTAACTACACAAATGTACAACTCACATAACTGTATAGAACTACTCTTTGCTTAAAGCAAAAGGTTACAGGCAAATATACAGAAAATCAGACAACCAAGTAAAGAAATTAAAACCCATCACATAGAAATAAAATACAACTTTACACTATAAATCCCACTTATCTGGCAAGTGGCAATGTCTAGTAAGTGCCTTGCCCGAAGAAAACAACTGATTTGCGAGCGACCTTTTCCAAATGGTTAAATTGTGCATAGTTACTTATGGCCTATTTTACGAAAACTGCACATGCCGAAATATTTTTTTAGTTGTAAGTTGCACACTTAAAAACTTGGTAGTTTAAAGATAATTGTAACATATATACTGTGACAGCATGGTGACAGTGCTATGCTTAATTTGCCTTACTTTTGTTTTTAAATTAATACCGTTACCGATTTTTAACAATCTTTTGTAATATAGTACATTGCAAACCGAGTAAAAAAGTAAACGGCATGTGCAAGAAATAAATATTTATTTATTTAGTCAGCCGGGTATATTGAAAACATTAACAGTATAAAGAAGAATAGAAAAGGGTAAAAAAAATTGGGTATAAAGAGGGGGCTTCACTAATCTGCAGGACAGGACAACAAATTATATCACTCGCGGGGCAAAGTTTTTTTTCACTACCGGTACATAAGTGGGACGGTGTATTTTATCATTAACTGGGTGGGATGGGTTATAAACAGAAATGGGTTGGGGTTATATCATGAGCGGGAAGAAGTATTTTCGTCACTCCTATTAGCGGGACGGGTTATAGTGACGAATAAACCCCTCCGCCCCACTTTCCCACAGAACAGTGTGTTTTCCCGCAGATCAGTAAAGTACAAAATAATCCATTTTATAAATTTTTTGCTGCACAATATTTGGCTTTTATGTTGTAGTCAAATATTTTCTGCATATGCATTTGTCCTTTTGGTTTGCTTTTATTCTCATACAAATTGGCTTCTTATACTGGGTGGCTACAGGATCAGTAATGGTGTAAAGCTTAGCTAAATGCTGGTTTTTAAAAGTTTTAATGAACAATAACTAAGCAAAATCATATTGGTATAGATAGAGGTATAAATGGTACAGTTAGTTGCAGTTATACACAGTTATCTGCACACCTGTTGGCATTCAAAATTGAAACTTAATTTAAGTGCTTTATAACAGGTATTTCTTTGAAATCAATAAATGCCCTTCACCCCACTATTCAATCAAGCAAGCTATTTATGATCTTTATTTTATAAATTTACTTTAGGACCTTTATAGATTGCATTAAGCATTCGATATCCAGAAATGGTGGTGAAAATTTCATATGGGGTCTTGCAACAAACTATAATTGTATTCCTTTTCAGGTAACTTCATAATAGAAAAATGGATATCGGTGCCGAAATTAGTAAAAAGCTTCAGTTGGCTATTAAAGCCAAACTGACTGAATTGGATGCTTATGTGGATGATGAGTTACCAGACTATATTATGATAATGATTGCGAATAAAAAGCCGCAAAGTCAAATGTTTGAAGCATTGTCACTATTTCTTTCTGACGACACACAAACTTTCACGAAATGGCTGTACGATTTGCTTGACTCACTTCAGGGGTCGTCGGAGAAAAAGCAGGAAAGTAAAAAAGTTACAAAAGAAGAAACTTCGAAAACAGTTACCCCAAACAACAACGCTAATGTGTCGGCTAAGAAAGTTGAGAAAAAGGCGTCTCGAAAAGAGTCGACTACTGAAAAAGAAAAGGAGTATTCTACAAAAACGGTCGAAAGACGAGATTCTGTGAAGGCTTCTCAGAAAACAAAACACGAAAAGGCGCCAGTAAGAAAGAGCACGTCGGATGAAGTATTTGACATTTTGCCTGACATGGATGACTTTCTGGGTATGGAATTAATGGGTAGCGATGACTCTATCAACAAAAAGCAAAGATCAACCAAAACTGAACCTAAACCGACCACAAAAACTGAAAAGAAAAGTCCAGAAAAAAATACAAACCACAAAAAAGAATCTGAAATAAAGAAAGATCACTTTACAAGCAAAACTGAAGCTGAACTTCCCAAAGAAAAATCAATTGTGTCTTTGTCTAAAACAAGTAGAAAGACCGTGAGAGTTAAAACTTCTGATTCGAGTTCTTCCAAAAGTAGAAAACCATCGACAGAAAGATCTAGCTCCGCTAGCTCAAAGAAAATTGTCCGTGCTTGGGACCGTGGTAAAGAGTCAAGAATGGATGATTTTCCGACTCAAGAAGCTCCAAATGACGCGAGGAGAAAGTTGAATAGAAAGTTCCGGAACATTGCGGCACCGGAATCAGATTCAGAAGACGAAGTTCGTTCTTCAAAACCCAGCGGATCCGTGGTTTCAGTCGTTTCCAGCGTGAAAACAGCCCCAGGGTATGTAAGTGACGACGACAGTGATGGGAATATGAAATCTAAGGGTAAAGTTGTCAGTACAGTAGCCGTCCCTGCCAAACGTCCCCGTCTGCCATTGAGCAAGCAAGCCAATAAATCTCTGCTCCTCAAAGCAGTTTCAGAGGCAGAAAACAGCATCCGGCAGAGCAGACTAAACAGAGCTTTAAAGAGCAATGCCAAAAATGAGAAGCAACTAATAACAATCGCAAAAAATAACTTAGGATCACGACTTGGTAAGAGAGCGACTACGATGGACCATAAGCCTTCTTCGTCAAAAGAAACTCACAAACGGAATTATGATGTAACAACACCTGATGAAATTCCACGGAAGCGTAGAAGCTCAGGTGTTGAAGCAACTAACAATGTTGAAATTCAACACCATAGAAAAGAAAAAATGCCTGAACCTGTTCAAAATAAAACCGAAACTCAAAATGAAGTAAAAGACAGTAGAATTTTTATTAAAAAAGACAAAAAAATCATCAAAAATATAAACAACCCTGTAGAGAAAAAGCCGTCAATAACTCAAAAACAAACACCAGTATCAAATAAAAAACAGATTGATTCTAAAAAAGTGACTTTAAAGAATGGAAAAGCTATTCCTTCCAAACAGGCAATCAAGAAAAAGCAGAGACGCTCGCCTAGCCCTAGGTTTATAGTTACTCTGGATGGTACAAGAACCTCTACAACAACTTCAAGTAAAAATAATCTCGATATTAATGATGTGCTTCCAAAGAAAAAGCCGTTTAAAAAAGTTCCAGTCCAAGCTCCAGACTCAACATCAAGGACAGAAGAGGATGAGAATCAATCTGTCAGCTCGTCTTCTGTAAAGCTGCCTGTTCAGAAGCCGCTTGTTATTTCTATGTCATCAAGCAATGACCACGAGGGGGATAATGTCGACTCTTCCGACTTGGAGCTGATGAACATGAGAGAAAAACTCATCAAGATGCAGGAAGACGCGAAAAAGTTGAAACTTCTTCAGTCCCAGCAACTTGCTCTACTCCAGGAGACTGCGTCGATTAAGAAAGCAGCTGAAAAGCAACAAAACGACCCGGAAAGTTCCGACAACAAATCGATCCACGTTGCAAACGTCCACTTTTCTGCCACGGAAAAACAATTATCCGAACATTTTAGCATCTGTGGTAAAGTGCAGCGAACCACCATTTTAAAAGATGCGTTTACTGGGCACCCTAAAGGGTAAGTTCTCCGGTTATAACTTTGTTTTAAAAACAAAATTAATAATTTTAATAGAAAAAGTTAAGGGGATATTGATATTAGCTGTACAAATATACCCATATCACCCTAAAGCAAGGGTCTTAAACACGCAGCTTGCAAGAACATTTTCTGCTGTTCACGTCGGATTTTAGGATTTTAAAATAATTGACAATTTAGGAGCCACATAACTTGCCCTAAATGGAACTAAACTTTATCTTAATATAATGTTAAGAGACTGGTTTAACATGCAGATCAATTATCACTACCATGGCAATATAAATATTTTACCACCATCGTGCAATTTTGCGCCTTTTGCACAAAAACAAGTGTATTTCACTGCATAAGAACAATAGATTCTACATTCAAAACTCTGGGAAGAAAATAATGTAGATTTTAGTAATTGATAACCTGAATCCAATGCTTAGCACTACAAGCCAGTAATCTGCTCTTCATAGATTCTTCATAGAACGTTAAGTGCCTTGCCAAGGGACATAACCGACTAGATAGCGACCAGCTTGGAATCTGTAACCAGTCGGCTAAAAGGCGAAGCACTAATCCAACATGCTATTTAGTCGGACAATATTTTACAGACTTGTGAGCTTTTACCATTGATTTCTTTCCAGATTCGCATATCTTCAGTTTGAGGAGCCGAACTCAGTCAGTATGGCGCTTGCATTCGACGGAACGACGTTTTGTTCTCGGATCATAAAAGTCACAAAAAAGTCGAACGAAGCGGCGGCAAAAGTGATAGTTGCCGCACCGTATCGTCGACCAGCGCGCTCATTTCCACCGCCGCGATTTCCTGGCGGCAGATTTTCATCGAGATACGCCTCGTCAGGGGCTTACAGACCCCGCGGTCGAGCCATGGGAGCAAGGAACAAGAAATGGGTCAAACCGGGCTTGCTGTCAACTTAGAGAGACCGCGATGATTTTAATTAAAAATATTTATGAGATGCTGCTTTTTAGGAAACATATGGAAGGCTGTGATAACAACATGTTTGGTGCAATTTTTTAAATTTATCTGTGTGTTCTGTCCACTTATAAAGCATTCAATTCTCAAAATTGTTTATGGAATTAAAAGCATGCTTCCATTCTTAGTAATTTCCTTTCGTTCACACATATCTTATTATAATTTCATTCAACCTAAAATTTTTCTCCTTTTTTGCGGGGTTTCTATCTCGTACTAATTTTAGATTCGGTGTGTACTTACTTAATATTGTGAGTTACCATGTAAAACTTGTTTGTTTCATAGGACAACCTTATTGAAGGAAGTTTTCAGGAAGGAGGCTGCTCTATATGTGGTTAATGTGTAGATATAATAAACTTCTGGTCTGTTTCATCATCACGTTCTCAATTTGGACAGCGGATTTAATCCAAGGTGAATTTTTTAAGTTTACTTCTTCTTGGACACACCAACAGTTTGTCCACGACGTCCGGTGGTTTTCGTGTGTTGTCCTTTGTGAATTATTTAAGTTTCAACCTTATTGTATGTAACCAAGGCGACCATCAACACAGGAAAAAAGTGTCTGTGTGACTACGTATTTTTTTTAAAACAAAACTTTAAGTATTTTTTTTGTTGTAGTTGTCTTGCTAATAATGTCTTTTTCCATCATAAATGGCCATTTATTCTTCTTTATCTTAAAACAAATTGGGAGAAGTTTTGCAGATTTAAATAGGGTAAACTTTTGATCTTTTTTATATGGATCTGTTGTGATAAAGGATTAATTTGTGTGAGACTGTTACTTAGTGCAAACTTTATTTTACCAACTGCATTATTTTTATTGAAATATGCATACCGTAAAACCCCTGTTCAAGCGCCACCTCTATTTGAACGTAACCTCTAATAGAATGCCACTTTTACAGAAGAGTTGAAAAATAGAGCGCCATGGCGGTAAAATATAGGTTTTACGGTATATTCTTCCATGAACTGTCTATAACGACCTTTTCCTCTAAAGGACATGGACTGAATGAGCAACTCTGGTTTGAAGTCTTATTCCCGGAGAATGTGGCATATACGTACAAGATCCGATCCGCACGTGACTTCGGGGAGATCCTATCGACCCCGCTACACCGTGTGAACCTGGTACCCGTGGAACCAGCCGAGGCATGTGGGCATGTGATCGATAACGGACATTTGCTGCAAAATCAAGTGGCTTTAGTAACAAGGGGGTGAGCGTGTGTTTGTTAACGAAGCGGTTAAAAGAGGGTTTAAAACAGGAATTAATCTGTATTATTAAAACTTGCTATTTTTATGTGTGGCCACAAAGCTTAGTTTGTTTGGGTGTGGTCTTTCATCCGAAAGGTTTTCGTTTCGAAACCGGTTTCTAACTAGTCGGTTGTGTTCTTCGACAAGGTATTGGGCAGGCTTTTCTTGATTCAAACAATATTGAATACACTGCAATAGCTTTGCATAAACAACGGTGTGCATAATGTAATCTGATGATTGCCCATGTATAACTCACATTTAAGTTGTCCAATCAGATAAACATAAAATAATACTAAAGTTGTATGAAGGCCTGAATTAAACCTGAATAAAAAAGAATGTATATCCCTATCTCCGGTAACCCTACGAAGGGTGCAAGGTAATGACGATTGTCCGCTTGAGAATGCTCCCTTGCAATTTCCTATTTACGGGGATAAACATCAATATCCTATATAGGATATTGATTTTGAATGCTAACTAGTGTGCAGATAAATGTGTATACCTGCAATGTACCATTTTATACCTTTATCTATACCAATATAATATTGCTTTGTTACTATTCATTAACACTTTTAAAAACCAGCATATATACTTATTAGTATACACTAAGAATGAATCATTGGAAAAATCCGACAATCCAAGTTAAACACCTCCCACAGTGGTTGTTCATTCGTCACGAAAGTGCTGAACGTGGAAAGTTACGGCGCGGCTGCTGTGATCATCTCGGATTATGATGCGGACTCGGTGACACTGTGGATCGATATGGTAGATGATGGGACCAACAGAGGAAGGGATGTGGAAATCCCTGCTTTCTATATGCTGGGCAAAGATGGGTAAATACTCTATCTGTATGCTGGGTAGGGATGGGTAAATGCTTTATCTATATGTTGGGTAAAGATGGGTAAATACTCTATCTATATGTTGGGAAAAGATGGGTAAATACTCTATCTATATGCTGGGTAGGGATGGGTAAATACTCTATCTATATGCTGGGAAAAGATGGGTAAATACTCTATCTATATGTTGGGAAAAGATGGGTAAATACTCTATCTATATGCTGGGAAAAGATGAGTAAATACTCTATCTATATGTTGGGAAAAGATGGGTAAATACTCTATCTATATGCTGGAAAAAGATGGGTAAATACTCTATCTATATGTTGGGAAAAGATGGGTAAATACTCTATCTATATGCTGGGAAAAGATGGGTAAATAATCTTATCTATATGCTGGGAAAAGATGGGTAAATACTCTATCTATATGCTGGGTAGGGATGGGTAAATACTCTATCTATATGCTGGGTAGGGATGGGTAAATACTCTATCTATATGCTGGGTAGGGATGGGTAAATACTCTATCTATATGCTGGGTAAAGATGGGTAAATACTTAAAGGGATAGTTTTGTTTCTGCCTTTTATATTATTGGTACTATAAGACAGATAATCTTGCGCTTGCTCTTCATATGATGTGACTTCTTCTCCCTATTATATTCTAGGAAGGGAATGGTTGATACTTAAAATGAGTTTTTTTGGAAATTTTTTTAAAATGCATTTAACAGACAACTTGATGGAAAGACGGGTTCTACCAAATTATAGGAACGTGTGAATCATGCAATACCTCCTGTAACCCGACGATGGGCGCGAGGTGATCTGACGATTACTTGTGCGTTAACACCCTTGCGTTTTCCCATTCACCCGAATAAACCTGAATATCCTATCCTAAATCAGCCAAACAACAAAACTTCTTTCACCAACCCAGGAAAATGATCAGAGATGCGATAAAGAGCAGAAATACAGTTGCTGCTGTTATAAATCTCCCTGTGAACCACACAACCGTATCAACTTCATATATTAATCAACCACCATGGGATCATTGGTGAAATGGCTTTGGCTCCGCATTATTTATTAAATAGCCCGATCAGTTCTTAACAAATAGCGCAAAACCACTGTTATAATATGTAACTTTGATTCTTAAGGTTTTATTACCTGATAAAAAATAAGTGTACTATCAATTTTAAACAATTTTATGACGATAACTAAAACTTAATTTTTTTCAAAATCTAACCTGAAAATGTTTCATTTAAGTTGAAGTGATTTTTACCTAGACCTATTCAGTACAAATATGGTGATGGTATTTTTTTGGTGAAAATAGTTTTACTTTTTAATTTCATTTCTGAAGGTAATAATGTGTGACAAAATCACATGACATTGATTTGCAATTGATTTCTTAAAGTTACCTTGTGAATGTGTTAAGCGTTAACTCAGTTCTATTGTAATACTTGGTGTCACATAGCCAAATTTCTGGTTTAGTTTTGTGCAATTGATTGTTTAAATCACACTTGTGCCAATAAACTTTTACATTATTACGAAGTTCTTCTTACGGACTAATTGTCTATCTGCCAAGGGGCGTTCAATTGAAGTATGTGGAGGGGGAAATTAACGTTGTGTCTTACTTAATAAGAGGCATAACATTTCTCCAACCGGTTAGTCTGATGGTTTAGTGCGACGCCTTTCAACCAAAAGGTTGCAGGCAAGTCAGTTGTGTTTCTTGGCAAGGCATTTCACTGATATTGCCTGATCCAAGCGGATTAATGGGTTCTACTAAACTGAAGAAAAGTCCAAATCTTATACAACATGCTGTAATAGCTTGGTGGGCACAAGGTGATCTGACAATCGCCGGTGTATTACCCCCTTGGTTTCCCATTCACGGGGATAGAGATAAATATTCTATCCATATATATCAAAGATAGCTGAATAAACGCATCCAAAAGCCACTCAAAATAAACTATATTTTGTTACAACAAGTGTTTATCATTCAACTAATATGGGAAACATGCAAGTAATAGAGACAACACAGCACGCTATGAAAAGAACTAAATACAGAATTTATGGAAATGCAGTGGTGTTACTTAATATGACTGCTCTTTGGAGTACTATATTAGGATTATAACAATATGGACTTAATTCTACAGAATCCTATTGAAACTAAATATAGCAGTCTGATTAAGTAATCAACATTGTTTGTAAAACAGATAGAATTGTTACAAATTATTGACTCTCAAGAGTTGACACTTATAATCTACTATATTTTAAAAGTCAGCAGTTTGGTACAGAAATTATATTTTGCTTTAAAAACGCTACTTCTACTAAAAAAAGTCATGGAAATCCTATCTAAATATTGCAAGTACTATATGGTTGCTATATCCACCTGGGTTATATCATGGATTGCTTTTGTATATTGCAATAATCTCATTTTGCTTGTAAGAACTGCAGTGTTATGATGAGACTTTGGTTATGATTTGAAGAGTGAAATGAAAAACGACATGCAAATGTAAAACTTTCAGAAAATAACTTTGGGAGAAAAATATTAAATGAACTGGTCATTTAAATGCAAGGAAAAAGTGTTTATATAAAAATTGAATTATTTGCATTACATCTTATCATTTTGAATATTTAAAAACGGGAGTTTGGATAGTTTTAAAACTTTTCATTCAACACATTTTGGATCGGGGAAAAAATGAAAAAAATTCAACCAAAATGGAAGATGTATAACTTTGATAAAAATGTATAAAATGAGATTGGAGATGTAGAATCCATGGATCTTGAGCTCATGAATACATGGTTGTCACAAGCCACTGATGGAAGAGAAAATTATGGGTTAAATTTTTAAATGCATGTGTACCATAGTGCATAGGTTACCTCCCCTACTGGGGTATATGTGAAAAACTACTGGGGTATATGTGAAAACTACTGGGTTAAAAAGCATACAAATTTAAACAAAATGTAAAAACTTACTTTAAGCTGATAGCTGGGACATATGTTAGTTTAGCAATTAAATGCCTTAAGTTTTAGATGCTTGGGGCCAGTTGGTTAATTAATTTGGTCAGTGAGCTCACATGGGCGATTAATCAAAAGGTAATCAGACTAAATTTGTTGCTGGATTTAGGTTAGCACTTAGCAATGTTTATCTTAACCTGGTGGATTAGTAAGTGATTAAAAACTAAAAGAATTTATTTATCATTTACAACACACTGCAATAGCTGTAGCACACTTGTAAATACAGGAATTTGAGTTATAACACCAGTACATTACTGTGGAAAAACATGAGTATTCTATGGCTATATCCGTCCTCACACATCAATCAACCTTGATAAGCATCAACCAGTTCACCAGTTCTACTTACCAATGGCCAGGCTAAATACACACAAGAACACACTACATAACATAACACAATGGCCATACCAAATACAGATGCGTCCACACATTGCAATATATAACATTTGTACGGTATAAACTACTCACAGCTTCCAGTGATATCTTTGCTTCTTTTGCATTTCCCCTGAACTCATTGTAAGAATCTGAAATGAGGTGTTGTGTGATAAGCGTGTCTGTTACCTTACTTACAGCTCTCCAGACTGTAAGTTAAAAGGTTTTGGGATTGAACATTGTCTGAACCCAGTGGTACAATGGGTTAAATAAAAAATTATATCAATGTTTCTACCTTATACAATACACAGCAAAAGCTAAGGTAACCCTTCAGTTGTGTCCTTGGACAAGGCACTTATCGCATGAACCCAGTGGATTGTGTTTTCACAGGTAAAAACATGAATATCCCATCTACACTTGAAAACACTTTAAACAACAATACATACAAAGCAGGCAATCAACTCACTGAACATGGTTTCGAGCCTTACGGAGAGCAGCACGAAGTCATCCATGTTGATTGTGAGATCCTTGCTGGCGTATCTCACACACAACATCTGGTACAGACGTGAGCTCAGACTGTAACCTGGAAGAAATGACTTTAATATTCAGTTTTCGTTTTTGTGGGGTATTAAAAATAGCCTTTTTATTACACCATCTGTCCATCTGTGTCACATTTTCATATATATTTGTACACAAATCAACCTTGATAAGCACACTACCTGTCCTTCTAGGCCACATTTCCAAAATCCCAAACATATATATTTCCACACAAATCAAACTTGATAAGCATGCCAACTGTATATCTGTGCCACATTTCCAAAGTCCTGATCATACACATTTCCACACAAATCAATCTTGATAAGCGCACCCCATGTCCATCTGTGCCACATTTTCAAAGTCCCTACCATACACATTTCCACACAAATCAACTTTGATAAGCACACCACATGTCCATCTGTGCCACATTTCCAAAGTCCCTACCTACACATTTCCACACAAATCAACCTTGATAAGCACACCACATGTCCATCTGTGCCACATTTCCAAAGTCCCTACCTACACATTTCCACACAAATCAACCTTGATAAGCACACCACATGTCCATCTGTGCCACATTTCCAAAGTCCCTACCTACACATTTCCACACAAATCAACCTTGATAAGCACACCACATGTCCATCTGTGCCCCATTTCCAAAAGTCCACCCATACATATTTCCATAGAAATCAACCTTGATAAGCACACCACCTGTCCATATGTGCCACATATCACAGAATCACACCACTTAAAATTAAAACAATTACCAGCATTGCTTAAAGCTTCTCTCAGCTCATAAGTATCAAAGTTACCGCTGTTATCTTTGTCATACTTCTTAAAAATGTTCTAGAAAGAGAGATTTTGATTAGATTAGCCACATACCAGTATCTGCTTAATTAAACCAGATGAAATTTTAAATTTTTTTTTTAAATGATTTTTACGGAACATGTCAGACAACAAGCCGAAAGGTTATAGGATCGAAACTAGTCGGTTGCTGGTTACTTATTTCTTTGGGCAATGTACTTAAGCACATTGGTTTGACCCTTTGACCCAGTAGATTAATAAGTGGTTTTACTAAAACTGTAGCACGGTCCTTAACATAATTTCCATGCTATTTTATTAATTTATCCTTCTTTTTTTTACTTCTGCAAAAATATAACCTGAACAGCCCAATGTGAAAGCAAATTACCAAATTTTATTCGACTTTTATAATTTTTGTTACTACCATACAACAATGAATTCAAAATAAAGCTTAATTAGTAATTTGTGGGAAAAAAAACAATGAAATAAATACCATCAATTTAGAACTTACAATCCATTTACGGACCCGAACCCACAAAGCCTTAAATTCTTCGTAGTCCAATTTCCCTGAATTTGTTACCTGTGTAAGTGCAGTCAAGGAAAATAATGTTCATGAAATAAAAATTGATTAATTTTTAAATCTTTTACCCAACATTTAAAACGGGCATGGGCAACATACGACCTGCAGACTGTATCTAACCATACCCTGTAATTAATCATCATTTCCTATTTGTATCAAATTCAAAACTTGATTCTGGATTGGACACCCATATCCATACTAGATTTTTGATCTATCCATTTAACCGATCCTCTATTTAACCCTCTATATCGGAAAACTATCCGTAATTTTTTTTGTCAAAAACACAACCATGCACAAAATGATCAGCCAAGAACCGCAAAAATATTTTACACATCTTGCTTTACACTATCCAGTCTTGTATTTTCTATTTAGATGGGAGTTTTCCGTTTTATAATTTTTCGCCAAGTAGCGATAGACACAAAGTGATTAAGTGGTTATAAAGGATACATCCATAAGTGCAACCATGCTCCGGCAAGCCTCCAACCCAAAACCATCGAACTTCCCCACTCCTGCGTCTGGATAAATAAAGGGGGGTTATGGGCAACCATAAAAGATAGGGAAAGAGGGAAGGAGGGAAACTGCTCACTATAACTATGAAAACTAATTTGACCCTCTCAACCCCAAAACTAACCCTAACTCCAACCCCAAGTTTGACTCTAATGACATAATCTTTAGTTCGTGTGTAGTTTCCCACCTTCCCGCTTTTCCACTTTCCCTCCTTTAGTTTTCCCCGGGGGGTTATGCATTGCTAACGGAGGACATTTTGTCTCATTAAATTTAAAAACAAGTTACGAAGAATTTAAAAATAGAAATAATATTTGAGTTCAACTGGGTCGTTGAAATAAGTGAAATTTTTTAAATTTTTCAAACACAAATTAATATTCTATGTGTTTACTGACTTCTGCAGCAATTTTCCCAGCAGTTTAGTTGGTTGCCAAAACGAAGCCAGCTGTTGCCCACTAATGGGTCATTTCCATAAGCAAGCCACTTAGCGGATATCGCCTGGTCCCAGTGGAATAATGTGTTGTACTAAAATCATAGAAACCTAAAGCACATGTACCACTTTTCATACTGGGAAGTTTTGGAAGAAATGGAAAAAGAAACTTTCAAAATGTAATAAAATATGGGGTTAAAAATCGGACAGTTCTAATTTTTAAAATCAGAAGCATTAACCAACCCCCTCTATACATAGCAATGCTATAAAATGTATTCTAAGTTAATAGACCACATTCCATATTCAAACGTTTTGAAATAATGTTCAAAAATGCAATCTAATATGGAAGAAGTATCGTTTCCAAAACTTCTTAATATTGCTATGTGACTTTGCAATCTCAAGTTGGTTATTTAATTTGTTTTACTTGGTGAATAAGGTTAAGTTACTAATATTGTTTGTGTGTTTATACAACCATGCTATGGGAAGTATTTCAACTTACTCTTCTTCATAACAGAGTTGACAATATCTTGTAATTCGAATGCGTCAATCTCCCCATCCTGCCATGTATATGTGAATTATTTTGTGGTTCATGCATGTCATCTTGCGGTAGAGTATAAATGGTATAAATGATAAGTGTGGATTTGACAAATCAACATCCATAAGGGTATAAACGGAAGATCAATATTCAGAAGGGTAAAAACGAGATGTCAACATAGTTCACCCATATATGTACAACATACATCTCCCAATATTACCAGCTAAGGTACGAACCTACAATTAACACAAAGCATCCACATGGATACAAACACAAAAACAACATACAAAAAGAAAAAAACACTGGGGTACTAATGAGAAATCAATCAACATACACAAGAGTACAAACGCAATACCAACACACCTCTCCCATTAGGGTACACATGAGAAATCAACATACAACTCCCTATATCACCCACAGGGGTACAAACAAAAAATCAACATCCACAAGGGTACACATAACAAATTAAAATCCATTACCCTACATAATTCACTAGGGTACAAATACAATATCAACATACATGAGGGTACAAATGCAATATCAACATACCTCTCCAGTAAGTTTGTCGAACAGTTGCTTGAATTTCCTGTCGTTTTCGGATTCTTCCTGTAAATGAGTCTGATGTGAGCAACTTGGAATTGAATCACACAAAGCCTCAACTCCAACATGCATTTTGTGAGGTTTCCACCATTAACACAACAACACCATAACACCATTGCAAATAGGCAAACAGCAAATTATATGCGTTTAAGCCAACCATACACAGCAAACCAAACCATATGCGAAAACATAAACGACAAACCATATGGCATATGCGTTTTAATGCAGCGAGCATGAATTGGTGGTAAGGATTGTGCTTTATGATTTATTTAAGGTAAGGATATTCTTATTAGAATCATTTTGATTTTTTAAGAGTTATTCTAGAATCAAATTTCGAATATAGAATTTGAACCGCTCTGAAATTATATTTGAAGCCCAAGTAAAAACATTTTTTAACTGTTAAATAATTTACATAATTAAAACCCATTTTGTTCTAATGTTAGCACTTAATTTGCTCATAGCAAAAAATAATTCCAAATTATTTTCAATCGAAATCAAATCTTGATTATGAAATGGACATTCCTACTCATGGGTCGACTCAAATCAGTTTTTTGTTCCGATTTTCAAAAATCAGTTTGCCAAAGCAAGCAGCAAATGGATTGGATAAGAATTTCAATCAACATAAAAATTCCATTCCTATAGTCATAAAGCACAACCCTATTTGTGAAGCACAGATCCAATATACAGTGAGATTAGATGAAAAAAAACAACAAATCAAATACAATTATTATGTTAAGTTAATTAAATCTTCACCAAACACCAGAATTTTTCTGGCTTTACATCGAAAGCAACAAAATGCACCAACAAATTGAAAACAAAGAAACATGCTTAACAGAACAGCACATGCAAAGCTGATGTATAATTTGGTGTCTTGAAATTGGAAAGAAAAAGATTAATTGGTTAATTAAAAGAAAGTGTTGTTTCTAATTCTACCTTGTGTGGGGGTCTCTCTTTGACTTTCTGAGTGAAGGGTAACAACAATTTTTCTTGCAAAATATGTTTACATTGAAATTCGGTAAAAAATGTTAATCAAAATTTCTCTCAAAATATCGAACACAATGGCGTAAACGGCAAATTCCAAACAGCAAGACAAGCTTATGCAAGAATATTTATGCTGAAGCATTCACCGGGCTACTTAAGCCATAACATATTAACACATTACTTAAGCCAAAACACATAAAATAAGGTAAAATAGTATCCGCCACATAATTTTGTGGATAAAAACCCTTAACAAGTGCAATCGTCAGATTACTTGCACAGTTGCAATGTTAAATACAATAAAGACATTTTCAGAGATTTAATAACCCATTAAACCACTGGGTTTAGGCAAATACCACTGTGTGTTTGTCAAGGACTAAAAAATGACGCTTTTTTAAGCTGTGGGGAATTCCCCTGGGTGGTTCACCTAAAATAGCTGCTGCACAGTTACAGCAGTTTATGATGGCGAAGGGTTCAATAATTGAAAAATCCACACAAATTGATATGAACATTGACACACACTCAATTCTTAGTAAATTACATGAATTGACCATGCATATGAGTTCAGTGATTTAGTATTACGGACTAAATGCTCCTAATTTAGGATTAGTTGGGGGGTAAATGGGGTGGTTAAATGGGTTTTAAACTAAATACTTCCAATTTTAGACTAATGCTCCTAATTTTGGGTTAGTTGGTGGGGTAAAGGGGTATGTGAATGGGTAAGATACTCACGTTGGATGGGGCTGGTTCAGGGGTGACAACTGTGTTCTGTTTCGTCTCCTCGTCTATTTCACTGCATTGATGGGTGATTGGGGTTAAAATAGGGGTAAGTTTAGACACAGTAGATATTATATTAGGGGTATGTTTGGGTTGGAAAAGTATCTATTCGCTTTCTTACTGGAAGATTTGACCGCTATATCCTGGATCCATAATAGCTTGGGCGCTGGAGTATAAGGCCTTTTATGCCTTTATTTCTGCTCCTGGAGCTACTGTGGACCCTCCCACATTAATGTACACGTAAGAATAGTGGTAATGGGTGATAGAGTTAAAATAGGGGTAAGTTTAGACACAGAAGCGAAATGATAAGGATATTTAGTAACGGTAAAGAGTTGGTGATTGGCCTAAGAAAATAAATGGGTTCTTGAGGTTTGTTTTAGCCTCAGTGGGTAAATATGTGTGTTCATTAGAATATTGGCAGGGGTTCGATGATGGGAATTTAAATAGAGATGCTCAGATATGTTAAACCCTAGTGGGTAAATAATGATGGTCGTCAGAATAATTATAAAGGGTGGGTGATAGGGGTTGGAATAAGGGTAATTAAGTATGTTTAGATTCGCTGTGTGGCTCTGCTAATAGTTGGTATGCTTTTTATTCAAGTACTTAAAAGTTATATTAAAATACCATGTTGTGTCTTAAGATGAACACAACCTGCTGGTGGGCGCAAGGTAATCTGACGATTGTCAGTGTGTTGACCCCCTTGGTTTTCCCATTCACGAGGATAAACATGAATATCCTCCTCCTCCTTACCCAGTTTCAGCTCGTTTCTCAGTGTAGATCCGGAGCACGAAGTCGGCTTCCTCATTCGGTTGGAAGGTGGAGGGAACGATGCAGTATTCTCCGGGTGGGAGTTTGAATCGCTGGGAGTTCTCACGCAGATTGATGAAGTTCTTGGATCGGGCGAACGACTGGTTGTAGAGGAAGAAATCCTTCTTCAAGGTCTGGCTGGATGACTGGTCTTTCAACTGCGAAAAATTATATTTTTGTTGATATTGCCGACTCCGAAAATTAACAAAAACTACCTTGAAAATGGTAAACAAAAAGGAAGAATAGAAAAAAACAATTTTACTTTGTATTCAAAACGAATTTGATTATGATTGTATAAAGGATACCAGACTCTACTAATAGAAGACCCTACCCATGTAAGTTTTTTGCCCCTACAAAATCCTACCCCAATAAGCACCCACCAAACAAGGCTTTCTAAGTCCCTTTTAATGCCCTAACTCTACAATTCCCCACACCTAAAATATCCTACTCCTACGATTTCCTACCCTACGACCCTACCCCACAGAGGCCATACCCCCCAAGATTCCACCCCTACAAGTTCCTACCCATATAAAGTCCGACCACTTCTTTCATTCCAACCATGTTCTACCCATATAAGGCCCTAGCTTCTACGAATCCCTACCCTGATATGCTCCCACCCTACAAGGTCATAAGGCTCCACCCCGGGGTAAACACAAAGCACTACCCCTTCAAGTTCCTTCCCCGCCCACCCCTACAGACACCACGCCAAAACAACTCTCACTTTATAAAGCACGAATCCGATGGTGAGGAGTCCTTGTCCCTTCATCTTCTGCTTTCTCCTGTTCTTCTGCATGAGAGAGAGGATGAAACTGCATCCTTCCACGTCATCATCAGGGTCATCATCCTCTTCTTCCAAGATCAATCGGAACTGGGGGTTCACCCAGAATGTGTCTGCGGGGGTGAGGGGGGTTCACCCAAAATTTGTCAGGGGGTGAAAAGTGGTTAATACCAGTTTATGTGTATGGGTACTACTTGTGAAGGATTTATTTACCTAAAATGTGCCAATGGGGGTGTTTGGGTTTTACTGTTTTTAGAAATGTGGACACGAAGGGGTTAAATTAGTTCAAAAGATAAAACTTTTCAAGCGCAGTGGATTGGTATCAAATAAGGAAGATAATTTACCAGTGAAGGTAATTATTACCTTGATATGTATTTAATTAATCTTGTACACAAAGTGTAAAAAACTCTAAAAAAAAGAAATCTCCTGTCCATATATATTGCCGACCAATTAAACCATAATATTAAACATTCAAAATAAACTTTAATATCGTGTGATTTGCTAAAGAGCGTTTCCTGGCATACTATACAATAATAGAGCTATTCAATTGCTTCCTGGCACTAAATGCTCAGCCAAATTATGACATTTACAAAGGTTGCTGCAACTTCAGGAGTCAGTCATGCAGTTCACCACAAACCAAAGGTTTATGTCGTTAAACAATCCATGAAAATAATGTTTAACTCTTTCCCTCCCAACTCGCCATATATGGCGAGTTGGTGGGAAAACATGGCATCCCGTCTGTCCATAAATGGATACAAATCTAAAAAACGATTTCTCCGCAATGCGTAATGGTAGAGACCTCAGCTATGGCTCATTCGATCAAGGAAACCCTATATTTTATTCTCTGTGATTATCGTGGAGAAATATTAAAAATGCGAGGAGTGATAGCCTTTCTTTTTCAAGGCTTCGCCTCTTATTTCTATCGATTTTACACGAATTTACACGTGACTAACTCAGCCAATAGGAGTCGTGTTAACTTGCAGAGAAGCTCTTTTTGTCAAGCAAGTCTTTCTTTACATTCTCTGTGAATTTCGTGCCGTTGAGATAAAAAGGAGAGCGTTGGTGACGTTTTCGCAGCAGGCGGTTATGCTTCGTGTTCACCAAAGCATGAATCCAGCTGGGCCTGCTGAGCGCACGATAAAGAAAAAGGCGGCGAGACTAGCTAGTTCGGTGTGCCCTGCTTTGAAGAATATTGGATATAGTATTTGCGTTTGTTTGGTTTTGTATGCCCTTTTTACACTTCCTTCACTGTTCTTTTTTATACTTTTTACTATTTTAGTTCTACAAAAGTAAAAACTTCAATGCGTTCTTGTTCAAGTTTTCATAATATAGTCAGAAAAAAGGGAAATTTCAATTACAAATAGTAAAAAAACTACTGAAGATAGAAATACAGTTCGAATTTTCCTGAATACAAAAACTATTAGACAATCTACATTCAAATTTTCATATCATTTGGGCATTCCAATAATAAGTGAGTATTTCGTTTGTCAGTGCACCTCAAATTTTTCAAAGTCGAGCAGAATTTTCTTTGCATAAAAAGTGGTGTTCACTAAAGTTTATATAATATATTCTTTATTAGAGGTAGATTTTAGATGTGCAGCTTGTTTAAAAGAGGGATAAATTATCTTTCCAACCATACTAAATATTAATTCATAGCATAAACTTTAGAAAAACTGTGCTAATTTGAAAATGACTAAAAATTGTAAAAAACACTGCGGGACAGCATGTTTGAATTAATGCATTTGGCCGGGAGTGAAAGAGTTAAACAAAAATGTGAACCCTCTTCTTTTTACCTCACACTGTTGTTTTCCTTTTATTGCATAAATATTATTAGTTCTGTGGAATATAAGTGAAAATGACTCTTTAAGGGCAAAAAATTGTCGACCGCTGAAAAAGTATGATAAATACCAAAGGTTTACGTTCAATAACCTATTGACAGCTGCTTTAACATTTATATGTGATATTTCTAAATATGTTAAAACTAGTCTT
>CH003379.1:311065-357049 GCA_000149265.1 Ciona savignyi
ATTCTTACAGTTTTTGCCTGTAAAGAATTATTGTTATAAAATAATTATCAGTTTTACAGATTATGTATGCTGTTATTCACTGGTTGACAAGTCTATCCAACTGACTACATCAAAACAATTATTTTTCTATCTTTTTAATTTTTTTTTAAATTTTGTACCTTAAATGTTCTTATAAACATGCTTAATAAATTATATGATTTGATTATATGATGTATATGATTTCAAATCTTGACTGCATGATAGTATGCCAATGTTGCCCTTTAGTTTTCACCGATTAAACAGAAGTTCGGAAAGAAAAAGGAAACACTGTTTAACAACATATGAGGAACAGTAAACCAAAAATTAGGAATTTCCCGAAGTTATCAGGCAATTTAACTCTTTCACTCCCGGCCAAATGCATTAATTTAAACATGCTGTCCCGCAGTGTTTTTTACAATTTTTGGTCATTTTCAAATTAGCACAGTTTTTCTCAAATTTATGCTATGATTTAATATTTAGTATGGGTTGGAAAGATAATTTATCCCTCTTTTAAACAAACCGCACACCTAAAATCTACCTCCAATAAAGAATATATTATGTAAACTTTAGTGAACACCACTTTTTATGTAAAGAAAATTCTGCTCGACTTTGAACAATTTGAGGTGCACTGACAAACGAAATACCTCACTAATTACTTGGTATGCCCAAATGATATGAAAATTGGAATGTAGATTGTCTAATAGTTTTTGTACTCAGGAAAATTTGAACTGTCATTGTATCTTCAGTAGTTTTTTTACTATTCCTAATTGAAATTTTCCTTTATTCTAACTATATTATGAAAAATTGAACCAAAACGCATTGAAGTTTTTAGTTTTGTAGAACTAAAATAGTAAAAAGTATAAATAAGAACAGTGAAGGAAGTGTAAAAAGGGCATACAAAAGCAAACAAACACAAATACTATATCCAATATTCTTCAAAGCAGGGCACACCGAACTAGCTAGTCTCGCCGCCTTTTTCTTTATCGTGCGCTCAGCAGGCCCAGCTGGATTCATGCTTTGGTGAACACGAAGCATAAACGCCTGCTGCGAAAACGTCACCAACGCTCTCCTTTTTTTCTCAACGGCACGAAATTCACAGAGAATGTAAAGAAAGACTTGCTTGACAAAAAGAGCTTCTCCGCAAGTTAACGCGACTCCTATTGGCTGAGTTAATCACTTGTAAATTCGTGTAAAATCGATAGAAATAAGAGGCGAAGCCTTGAAAAAGAAAGGCTATCACTCCTCGCATTTTTAATATTTCTCCACGAAAATTACAGAGAATAAAATATAGGGTTTCCTTGATCGAATGAGCCATAGCTGAGGTCTCTACCATTACGCATTGCGGAGAAATCGTTTTTTAGATTTGCATCCATTTATGTACAGGCGGGATACCATGTTTTCCCACCAACTCGCCATATATGGCGAGTTGGGACGGAAAGAGTTAAACATTAGGACAATGTGGGCGTGATATTATCTCAACTCTGTCATGCATAAGTTTACTTGATGGTTAATACACATATTTCTATGTTTGCTTGTCCCTGGAAATAGACATTTAAACAAGCGCTACAATGTAGGCGTGATGTTATCTTGAGACTCTTATGCATTAGTGCACTTGAGGCTTAATACACATATATCCATGTTTTTGCACAAGAATGGATTGTAGTTTTTTTTAAGAAATACTACTCAATTTTTTAAATATAACCAATCTTTTTTGAAAACATAAAACTCATATTTTTAAGAAATACAACCATCTATTTTTTTGAACTATAATCCTAAGAATGGACTAAGATAACACTGTAGTTTACACTAAAATTTTGTATGCTATTTCGTGAAGAAAACAGATAATCCCAGGAATTTCCCGAAATTATCGGGCAATTTAAACAAGCGCGATAACGTAGGCATGATATTATCTCAACTCTGTCGTGCATTAGCGCACTTAAATGTTAATACACACATCCCCATGTTTGTGTGTCCCTAAAATAATTCAGGCATTCAAACAAGCGCTACAATGTAGGCGTGATATTATCTTGAGTTTCTTATACATTAGTGCACTTGAGACTTAATACACGCCTTTATGTTTGTTTGCACAACAATCAATTGTCAAATTTAAAATATAAACATCTTTTAAAGAATTATAACCTATATTTTTTTTTAATATAAAAACCTTTTTAAATATAAAAACCATCTTTTTTTAAATAGAACTTATTGTTTTATGAAATATAACCTATTATTTAAAAATGTAAGGTACCGGTATCGTTTCTGTAAAATACTCCATCTTTTTTTAAATTTAATCCTAAAAATGTAGTAAAAACATGTAATTTAAGCAACAATTATAGACGCCATAAAATTGACACTTTTTTTGCTACAAAGCATTTTTGATCATTTTTCAAAATATTCCAATTAACAATGTTAAATAAATACGAAAGAAGTTCTCTTAGGTATAATATCAAGACAGAATATTATTTGATAATGTCATCCTTGTGTATTGACTGAATATAGATAGTACCGGTCATTAAACTAAAAAAAGCTAAAATTATAGTTTCATAAAAAAATGGTTTTTAATTTTTATTAAGTCTTAATCCCAGAGTATGTAAGGGTGTGCTGAGAAATTAAGCACCTGGGATAGTCACATACTACAGACTGCTGTATAAGTATGCTTTAGTGAATATTTGCAGTAAATGGCTCTTTTAGGCCTGTAAAATAAGGACCATACATAAATAAGTCCTAATGTAATGTAAATATAAAAATAATACCATAATTACAAAATATTATATTTCGGCTTTACTAATTCATATTATTCTTCCCCAGGCAGTAATTAAGTAATTAAAGAAGCTAATCACTGATATTGAGCAAAATTGAAAGGCACAGATAACCACTTGTACAATTACCTCCACCGCGCAACCCATAAGTGCTCCCTTCTTAAGTGACTTCAGCATTACACTGTACAAGTTTCCTGGGGCGTCTTTCAAGGAGATAATCTCGGTTACTCCCCCTGTGAAGTCTTCCATGGCCTCGGTCGTACTCCCTCCTTTTAAAGCTTCGTAAGAACCATTTAACCTGACGATTTTGGTCAAATTTAAGGTAAAATTATGGTCAAATTTGGAGACATTATTGTGGACTAATTTAAGGAGAAGATTTTGATCAAATTGGAGGGTTGATATATAAAAATGATAAGGACGATCAAAAAATAATTAAAATAACAAAAAGATCGGTTGTTATCTCACTAAAAGCATTAATCACACTCCCTCAAAAAAGCGTTGTTTTGGAATGTCCATTACAGAATCGAGATTTAAACTCGAATTTAAATAAGAAATAATTCAGAATTATATTTTGATTATACATTCAATGTGATGTACTTAAAACGGGGACACCTCTTCCAATACAGATTACCCCCTAAAAAGAAGATATTTTTTCAAACACATACAAAAAAGAACGACTTACTTAGCGTATGCCTTCTCCAGCAAAGCGCTCCAAAATTCATTAGTTTGAGCAGAGTGTAGATAGACAAGTTTTCCACGATAAGTAGGTAAAAGGTCATCCACCATAACATCCACCCATTCCCCATACTGTAATGCAGCATTCAATTTTAAGGCGTTTATCCAGGGTATCTAGTAGACTGCTTTGACCTTATGACTTTAAAAATTTGTTCATCACGCAAAAAAATGGAACCTCAATTTTTGTCGATTACAATAATGCAACACTATAGAAATAAGTATGCTTTTAGTATGTAGAAACTTAGAATGAAAACTCAGTTTTCACTCCTATAAAAAACTACTAGTTAACGAAATTTTATTTGATTTGTGAATCAACCATGTTCTGGCTACAATAAAGGACAAAATGCTGGAAAACATGGGCAATGCTATGCTAACTGTAAAATTTGGACACTTTTAGTCAAATGTCAATATTTACGATCCAATTTGGACGCTACAATCGAAAAAAATTTATGCAAAAAATCTTTTAAATTGCGTCGTTTTAAAATAATAATTGTAAAATGATATTTCAAGATAATGTTGATATAAAAAATGTTTGATTATATGCTGGCCTTACTGAATTTGCTGTCTTAATTTTACATCTCTTTTTTATTTACTTACCAGTACTGTTGGATTATTAAAATTATATTTTATTATTTTAATTAACATAATTTTGTAATAGATGTTTAGTACTGAATTCTTCAGAAATGCATTTACTTAGAAGTAAAATTACACAGCGTTCAGGCTAATGCTGCTGTGTAGTAAGACAATCTTATTGCAAGGGGAAGTTACGTACCATAACTCTATAATTTGTTGTGAATGTTACTGGAAATTAAGCAGACAGAAAACAAAACGTCATACTGACTTAATGTGAAGACAAATCAACTTTCTTTTCTTTGTAAAAATCTGGATTTTACTCTCACAATTCATTACATATACGTATGAGGGTAAATGTCTATTTACCTGGAAATACTTTATATATAAAAATGTAAGTTTTAAGTTCTATTAAAAGGTAGTTTTAATTTAATAAGTTATATATAAAACATGGTTTAAAGTTGATTTTAAAGTTATACAACTTAAAGAAAGAAACTGACATTTATAAATCACTTTTTAAGATATTTGTATAATGACCCGGACATACTATCTTATACTACGTACCAGTCTATAATAACACTATATATATTTTCTCAATTAACTTACAAGTACACACAGAGCTAATATAGGTCAAGTTCACATAGATACACATAGGATTAAATAGATGTAGCATAATATAATACTAAGTTTTTGTGGTGTTTTGTGGTATTTGTGTCAAGATTATGTTAAACTATTCCTTTACAGTAAGAGTTGTTTTTTTTTAAATGACTCAATTTAATTTTTTTTGCATAAATGGTTTTTGACTGCAATTGTCCATAAAGACTATTCATCTATACAAATGTATATAGTACTTCTATAATACATATAAAAAGTAAAGCGCATATAAAGACATTACACGAGGTAAGCCATATGTTTACACAGGTATATAACACATAAAGTTACACACCTGCCAAAACTGGAAGTGAAACATGCCACAGTAGTCTTTTGAGAAGCTTTGATCGGGTGGGATAATGCGGTAAAGCAAATCATCGTTTAACGACAGAGAAGCTATAGCCGCCAACAACCAACAGTCACCTAATGGGTATTCATAGAATTAATTGTGTAAATTCTGTAATTTGTATTTTTGTATTCTTATATGTATTAGTCACAACTCACAAACCATTCAACCATTCGGTTTAAGTTTTAAGTTTATTTTTAAATTTATGCTGACATCAGAATTGAACATATAACACAGTTTTTACAGTAATGCACAGCAAAGGATGCAGCAAAAGAACCAAGAGTCACCAAGTCAGCTGCAACCTTTATGATTATGATGTCAGCATACATTTAAAAGATTCGGCCACATGAACATACTGATTTTCATTTTTAATTGCACTGTATTCCAAAAAAGTTTAAGAGTCTGAGTAAAGTTTTTAGTACTAACGGTTGTTTTTTGGGGTATAATATACCCACAAATGTAAAATAAATCAGTTATCAGTTTTTTTGTATGTATAATAAAAATCACATATAATATAGGCTATATCACTAAACAGTTTACATATTTATTGTTATTAAGCCAGTAAAAATACAATCAGACAAGATATGGATTAGGAAGTTTTATCCCATGCTTACCTAGCTCGCCCTGCATGATATCGAATCGACTTGCGCCGCCCACAAATAACTGAGGATTCTCAGAGATTTCCTGTGGAGATAAAACTTTAACGACAGCACCACAAAATTTAAAAAAAATTTAAACATTTTTCTACAACAATCTTTAGTGAAATTCTTTCGTAGAGTTGAAATTCAACTCTATATTTAAGACTGTGATTGTTTCTTAAAAAATATTTTAACCAACATGTGGACCATAGGAGAAATCCCAATTAACATAAGTTAAATCACATTTACCATGAGTAAATCATACTATTTATTACAATACAAATATAATACAAAAGATGATAATTAGACTAATTAAGCCAATAAGTAGTAATCATACGATAGATTACGAGAGTAAATATTACAGTTACAGGAGTACATTATAAAAGGGTCATGTATTTGTAACAATAGCTTTCTAACAAATATTATTTGTTGAATTGGCCACACTCATTTTAAATAAACACTTGACTATTTACGCCGTTTTGGAAAAAAAAATTAGAAAGTAAATTTTTAGAGCGAAATATAAATGGTAATCCAGTAGGACCAATTAGGACAATAAGAAATATTGATAGAACAAACTACAAGAGTAAATATTACAAGAGTACAATAGAAGAAGCAATAAATAGCAATCAAACATCAGCAATCAGATAAGAAGTTTTCCAGTACAGCTAATAAAGGCAAAAAGTAGTATTTATAGGACAAACTTTAAGAGTAAATATTACAAAGAATGCATAAAAAAGGCAATAAATGGCAATTAAACAGCAGACATCACCCACATGTGGTCGTTTCCACTCAAATTTCATGCTCGGTCGTTGGCTGTAAAACAGTGCGTTGTCGTTTGCAGGAAATTCTGGGTCTTCGAATAAAATCTTCTTCTTAATCAGCTCTTCCTTGATTTCCTCAACAGTCTTGTTGGAGATGTCGATCTTAGGGTTATACTGCTTCGTGGCGCATTGGAATCTGGAAAATATTTTGTAAATAATTACCGACGCTAGTGAGGGCGGATTTTGTAGTGTTGTGTATAAATTTGTGATAATTTCACATCGGAAATATATGTCATTCAAAAAATTTTTAGAAGACATTTAGGAAACAAGTTTAAACAGCTTTGTTTTACTGGTCCAGGTTTAAAACCAGTGGCAAAGGAATTTTTCTATATTTTGTGATAATTATCGAAGGGGAAAGAACCTTCGCAAAATTTAATCTCAATAAATCTAAGCATAACCCCCCAATTTTTATTAGTAGTAATGTTTTTTCTTCCTAAATTATTTATTTATTAATTAAAATAAAATATTATAGAAGTAACAGCGAAAGACAGAAGTAGTTAGTGTGTAGTTTCCCTCCTTCCCTTCTCTAAGTTTTACCCCAAGAAAACAAACAACATTACCTATCAAAAAAAATAAAAAAATTATGATGCGTCAAGACATAAGTAGTAAGCGTCCAATTTCCCTTCTACCCTCTTACCATCCTTTAAGTTTACCCCAAGAAAACAACATGGCTAATGAAAAAATAATAAAGTGTTGATTTATTACCTTCTAGGTCCCCCGGTAGCTTTCACAGGAGCAGAACTACTATTATGCCGAGCGTACCGACCAGCACCGGGGGCTCCTATAGCCCCAGTTGCCGGCCCATTCGGCACATTACGGCGAATGGTACGTTTCTGGTAATAATACGGCATTTTCCTAACTACTGGCAACGATTTAAATTTTCAGAGATAAATGTACAGCAGAAAATATAAGAAAACAGGCAATTTAAAACTGGACATTTAAATAAAACTGGAAAAGCATTTAATTCCTTGACCTTTTGTGGCCAATTTAAAGGCTAATAGTAAACTATGACTTTGGTGTAAACTGTAAACAGATATTTTTCGAATCCTTTTTCTTTAATCTAGCGGTAAGTCTTCCTATAGCGGCTTAGCACTTTGCCTGTTAGGCTATGTATTACTAACTATACACAATACCAAAAGACCATGTATAAAACTGAGTAACTAACTCTGACAAAATTGGCAAATCAACTAAACATAACCTTATGACGATGTAACTCAAAATCCTAGGAAGTAAAACCTCACCTGAAAGCCAGAGGTACATGCTTTAGCACAATAGAATGTCGCCTGGTTTTATGAGCTGTTTGAATTGAACATCTCCTTTGAGAATGTCTTGCGCTGTCACTGGGTTCTTGCTGGCCACTTTCAACTGGTGCTGGATTACTAGTTTCTGCACAAGTCGGGTTATCCATATTTTACACTCAAACTCTGCTGAAACTGTGTTGTAAGTTAATAACTACACTTGAATACGAACTACACAAACCAAAACAATCAAAACATCAACTGCGCTGACAGCAATATTTACAACCGTTTATATACTACAGTAAGCCACCACGTGGACAATTTGTAAGTTGTGAGAATTTCTCGTTCGATAATCTCAAATTCCAAGTAATTGCGTAGGTGGAATTATTTGTGGTAAAGGTGATGCGTAAACGCGGCTATTATGTTGCTAACCCGTACATAAAAGTGAATGTGTCATACAAGTCTCGAAAGCTATCAAGAAAACTTTCCGGCATCAAAGCCTGACATTCTTTCTTTAATCCCGGTAAATAGAAAAAGGCAATTTGCGTTAACATACGGTTATATTTGGATTACCCTGTGTCCACCAATGGGTTACCATCCAAAAGGACGGACTTGGTTTGAATGGGCCATGTTTATCCACGTAAATGGAAAATCCCAAGGGGCGATTACCTATTGTCCACAGTTAGTTTAGCTTACCTCGTTCCAACTGTTGGTTAACCAGAAACAAAGGCTTGGCATGATTCGATTGACCAGTCCTTTTATGTCGGGCTAAGATTTGAACCCATGATGGGCTCGTCCCTAATAACATTTTTTAAGTTGATATTTTTATCAGTCGTGTTAACCATTCGGCCACACGACCGTGCACGATTGAACGGGACCATCTTGTTGGTAGCTTCTACTTATATTTCTTTTTGTTATGAAAAGAGTTTACCTTGGTTTATCATTGCATCGCATTTCAGCCGAAGGGTTGCAGACTCGAAAATGGTCGCTCGGTAGCTAAGCACAGGAGAATGTTTGTTTCTACTGAATTATACCCTATGAACACAACATCATGCAATAGCTTCCTTTCCTGTAATATATTATCCGGTCGGTTAGTCTGGCGGTTTAGTGCGTCGCCTTTCAATCGAAAGGTTGCATGTGCGAAACTGGTAGCTAGTCTGTTTTGTCTTTGGAAAGGGCACATTACTGACATTGCCTAAACCCAGCGGGTTAATGGGTTCTACCAAATTAAAGAAACGCGTGATCATACCTAACACACTGCAATAGCTCCGGTAACTCTACAGTGGGCGGGAGGTGTTCTGACGATTGCCCGTGTGTTAACCCCTTTGGTTTCCCCATTCACGGGGATAAACATGGATATCCTATCCTGGGATATCATATCCTATATTTCATTTCGATTGGTAAATATGTAGGCTAATGTCGTAGGAGAAATAAACAGTGTAATTGTAATTCATATTCACAGGATATGGGCAAAAACATTATTTTTGAGGCACAGAGATTCGTCAATTAGGTAATCAGACTATACCGTCAGAACACATGGGTCGTTAGGCGACCGTCAATGGTTTTACAACATTATAACCACGCTGTGGCTGCACGGTCGTGGGACCGAATGGTAAACGCTGACATGGGCAACATACGACACGCTGGCACGGTCCGATTCCTGAAGGAATTTTGGCGAATGCATCTAGCCATACCCTGTAGTTGAGATATTTAATACTTTGTAATAATCCGGCCTACCAAGAACTTCATTTTCCCACATCTGGTCCGCCGACCAGAGAAGTTGCCCCCCTGAATTCACACGACCAATACCAACTATATATTTAAAAATCGGTCTTGAAGATTAGCCTATCATGGGTTCAAACCTAAGCACACAAAAATACTATTACTATTTTCGATCTAGAAAGATTTTGGAGGAAAGCTTTAAAAAAAGTCTATTGAACATTTTTTTTATTTCGACCCTACAAGACGAAGTCTGTTTGAGAGTTCCGAAACCGTTGAAGGGAGACATTGGCAAAGTCTATTTTGTCTGAACAATACAATACAGGAGAAAACCTTCCCACACAAAACCTGCAATTACCCCTTGGGCGCTGTGATAAAACGCCCTTTGCGTTTGTACACATCGTACACCGTGTCTGGAACTGTGTCTGTTGATAATGTACGCTTTGAAAACAAACTCCAGGTTCAAATTGTATGAAGTTTAAGGAAGACTGTTTTAAGCATTGTATTTTTAAAGCATACTGTATGTAAGATAAGGTAGATTGTTTTATTACTGGTGGAAATTAATACGTTAGAATATCATCATCCAAATAACAAAGGCATCTTCTATACCGCAATTTTAAAAGTAGAGAAATGAAAGAAACGTAAGTAAATTACAAAGCAATGATTTATGTTAGTACAATTACTAAGACCAGAAAACTAAAATTATAGGTCTAACCAGGAGCATGTTTATCCTTGGAATTTGGTTATGAGGGTTGTAACACGGGCAATTATGAGATTAGCTCGTGTCCACCGTCGGTTTACTGAAGCTATTGTGTTGTGTTAAATTAAATACTACTGGAGATATTACTTCAGTTTATGTTCGACCAATCAAACCATTTGGTTCGAGAGATGTAATCGCCTTTTCCAAGAACACAACGGACTTTATAAGCGACCTGAATGGTTAGAAATACAATGTCATAGCAATCCGACGATGAGCAAGAAAAATGTGGCATTTTCCCGTGTGATAACTACACTCCAATAATCGAGCCTCAAGTTTAAACATGAGATTCCAATTGTCATTGAGTGAGAATTTTAGGCTATTACTTGTTGATTTTGATTCTTATCCAAGGAGCCATTCTAAAGGGTGGCTCGCTGTGTGACTTACCTAAGGACACAACCGACTAGACCTGCTGATTTTGATCCCTTCACCCACCGATTAGTTGTCAGTTCAAATCGTCAACTTTATTCTATATAATTGGATATCTCCTGTTTTATTCTACTATTCTTATTCAATGTAACGAAGGACTAAAAATAACCTAAACTAAGACTAATATTTCTGTACCGACCAATTGTGTTACTTTCTAGTAACGAAGCTGATATGCTTCTAACTCCGCTCCCAGCAGTCCCCAAAATACGTCATTTGAATGACGTACGTAGGATCGACTCCCCTCTTCCCGCGGTGCCGCTTCCGCCCAAAATCTCGCGAAGCCCAAACCCATCTCGGCCAGCGACAAATTTCAACCGCAGTGTGTCGCTAATGAGCGCATCGTGCGACGATCTGCGGCGGCCCCCTCCCAAGCCAAGTCGGAACAAATCAAACGTTGTGAAAATAAAAAAGACAGCTTCGGTTGATTTTGATTCGCTGTCCTCGATCCCGACAATAATGGAGCCATTTTTACAAGGTAGGTTACGTAATTCTTTAGTATTTAAACGAATCCGCTTTGCCATCCGTTTCTGTTCCTGGGTAACACTAAATAGTAGGAAAAAAGGAAATTGCCAACCCCATGTTTAAACTAACTCTATTGCCCTAATCTTTTTTTTAGTGTTTAGTTTCCCTTCTTCCCTTTTTTGTTTCTACCTATCCCCCCTGTGCTGTGATTTAATTTGATTACCATTTTTTACTAGTAGAGCAAAATTGAGTAAACCAACCTAACTGGGTATTGTTTCTCTTACCTTCGGTCACATAAGAATAGGATACTGGTATGTTTATCCACGGGGTTGATAATACCCACGCGGAGTTGTATGGATAGGATAGGATGCTCATGTTTATCCCCGTCAATGTAAAAACCAAGGGGGTTAACACACGGGCAATCGTCAGATTACCTCACGCCAACCCTTGGATATAATTAGACGAATGTCTTGCGATTTTCCCGTCCGGGGATAAAAAATAAAATATTATGTTTTTCTGAATAAAAAGTTTAACCACATAAACAGTTAATTTAATTCTTATAGCTAATACCACTTTTATATATTTGGTCGCGGTGGGTTGACAAAATCCGCTGTTTGCCTAGATCCGGCAAAACTTAGCCTGCTTTTTAATGTATCTCCTTTATATGATGCAATGACTTTACCAATTTCCACAGAACTTAGAACAAACGACGCAAATTTCGAAGCTAAATCCTACCCAACTAATTCGGCTGCACATGACTACGAAGAACTGATTGAAAATGTCCGAACCGTGAGATACTTTGATGATAAGTTATTTTATCTGGAAATATAAACGCGGAACGATGGAAACGAAACGTTAAATCCTTTTACGAGGTGCTACAGTTTTAAAAATTGCACAATTGTCTGATTAAATCGTGCTGTTTCGACTGGTATTTTTTTGAAAATTACTAAAATAATAATGTTACATATGAATATTGTTAATATTCATCCATTTATAGAGTTTTTACACAATAAATTAGTCTTTCGACATTTGTTGCAGTTCTTATAAATACAGTCAATTTGAAGTATATATATATATTGTATTTATAACGTTTTTGCCAATTATTCCTTTAAATATGTTGTAGGCCTTAAAAATACCTTTAAATTGATGTATAGTTTATATACAATAACCGCGGGTGGCTATATGCACGAAGCGTCTGAATATTCATAACTCAATGAAAGATGCTATATACGGTTTTCTTATCCAAGAGGTCATTTATAGAGTTTTTGCCCTTTATTCATTTAGATAATATGTTGTAGCCTTGGCAAATCGTTAACTTTGATGCTTAGTTTAACACAGTATCTTTTACACTGCATATGTGAACTCTATATGTACAGTTTTTGCACACACTAATAACTTTGGTCTTGTTTTGGGGTTAATTGGACTTCACAAGGCTAAGGCTTCGTTAGTGGAGCCGCCGTTGTGACCGAACAGCGGTGTTTCAATGGAACAATGGCCTTTGTGCATATGATAATCCCCAGTCAATGACAGGGACACGCACGTGCAAGTGACATTCGCTTTTGCACTGCGGATTATTCGCCCAGCTTATAAAGTGATTACGTCATACAAAAGCGTCGTCTTCATTTTTAAAGAACTCCAAAGGGTTTAGTTGAGCCAGCACTATTGTACAGTCACTATTTCGGCTGTTTTTCTAAAGTAGGTTAGCGGTATTTGATAAACAACCATCGCTATGCCACAGGTAGGAAAATGTTCCAAGTTTTGTTTCGAAATGAGATAATTTGTGTAAAGTACAATGTATTTCCCACAGCCTTGACACGGGTTTCTTGCCAATGTTCTACTGCCTTCTTAAATGCAAATGTACTGTGGAAGATGCTTCTATGTCTATGTTCCTGTTAGATAGTTAGAGTCACAAGTTATTTAGCCATTTTGCTCTGTGGGCCAAACCTCCAACGATAGCGAAGTTTACTGGTATCAGGAATACCGTATGCCCGATGTCGAGTTTCTGAAGCTATTGCTATATGTTTTGAGTTGGCCATTTCTAAATTTAATTTACTGGCTAGAGAAAATTTTGGTTCCTATGTGAAGTTGTTCAGTTTTTTACCCTAGGTTCGGATCGAACTCGAGACCTATCAGGTTTAGAGCCGCATTACTTAACCACTCGGTCAGACATTAGTAGCCTGAATGCAATTAAATAAAGGTGCGATAAAAAACGAATTGAGATAAGTTTGTATGGCCTTGTGGCTATAAGGGCAACCGACTTGCGTATGGTAAATTATTACAAAACGGTCCTGAAGACGAGCCTGCCATGGGTTGGAACCTGGCACAGCGTAAAAATGCAAAAAATAAATAAAACTAAAATGTAGAAAAATGTAAGAAAATAAATAAAGAAAATGCAAAAAATTGAAAAAAATATAAAAATTTATGAAAAAGTAAAAAAACGTAGAATAAAGTAACATAATGTTGAAAAAAGTAACAAAAACGAAAAACATGGAACAAAAATATAGAAAAAAGAATAAAAAATATACAAAAAATAACAAAACCTAAAAAAGCAATATAATATTGTAATCTCTTTGTAACAATTATAAATTTGTCAGGTACACGCGGAAAACGCCTCTGCAAATATCAACAATATGAATTTACAAGTCCACGCTATTCCACAGCAGCCCTCTCCCAGCTCAGTCAAATCGCCGAACAACGACCAGTTCAGCTGTGACAGGTACGTTTTAAAATTACGTCACCTGCCAGAAACGATTATATCTACTTTAATTTTGCCCCCATTGATTTTTGAATTGACAACAACAGCGTTTTGGGTGCACTCTTTGCCACAGGGGTCAGCCCTGTATACGTGGCGGAAAAGATTTTTAATCGGACATTTTTGACCAAACTCAGGAAAATCAGTCGATTTTTTCTCTCATTTCCCCCAGTTTGAGTCTGGTTTGTATTCGCAAATTACGTCACCTGCCAAAAACATTTCATATCCACTTTAATTTCTCAGCTATTGATTTTTAAATTGACAATAACAGCATTTTCGGTGCACGTTTATCCAAAAGGGTGTAACTTTCGGGCGGGAGGCAAGGCGCGTAATTAATGTTCGCCCGCCTATACGTCCTATTTGTTTTCAATACAAAAGGTGTTAGGTTGCACTGACAAGGCGGCCTTGATAGTTTTAAGTTCGTCCCGCTTTGTACCTCTTTGTACAGTTAAATTTATAATGGTCGTGTGTAGTGTTGTGTAGTTGGCCCTGAAAACCTTAAAATGATGCTAAGTGCTGACAGGTATCAACGAAGTTATACCGGGTTACGAGCCGTGAGCCCCTTTCCGTTTCTGGATGCAGACCGGTAATTGTAATGCGTGGTTGTTGTGGTTTTAATAGTCATTTAGACGTTTCGCGATAAGCGACTATAAGCACGCTGTATTCTGCGGAAAACTAAAAGAGGGCATAAGAGAAGTAAGGAATGAGGGAAACTGCAAACTAAAATAAAGATTTAGGGCCTTACGGTTAGTGTTACAGTTCGGGTTGGAGTAAGAGTGAGTTATGAGGTTAAGATTGGTGTTTACGACAGAGTTAGAATAAGTTTCCAAATTTTAGTGAGTAGTTTCCCTCCTTCCCCATTTCCCTCTTTCCCTGCTTTTAGTGTTGCCCCTTTATTATCCGTACGTAGATCTAAAGATTGGTTTTTCCTGTTTGTTGGGCAGTTCAAAATGTGTGTGTTTTCTTTAGTTTGTTGTCGTAAGAGTTTAAAATGTCGTGAAGTAGAATAGTATGTGAGGATGTGTTATATTTTATGTATCTGCGATTTAATATCCGCCCGACCAGCTTGATGGAATAGAGCGTCGACTCTTAGTCGAAAGTTTACCGATTCGAAACTGGTCGCTAGCAAGTCGGTTGTGTGCAAGGCACTTATCGGGTAAGGCACTTAGCGGACATTGCTTAACCTAGTGTAATGATGGGTTTTACCAAATTAAAATTGTCTCAATCATACACAACACACTCTAATATATCCGGTGATCCGACAGTGGGCGCGAGGTAATCTGACGATTTTCCGTATGTTAACGCCTCTTGCGTTTTCCCAAATACTGCGCTAAGAATTAATATCCTATTCTATTACAGAGAAAGACAGAACCCGATGTTCTCTGGCATGCGGCCTTTAAGTCCGATTCCGAATATATTGGACAGTCCCTCCTTCAGCAAAATACGTTCATCTCGTAATGTTCTCGGCCCCAAGAGCGCTTGCATACTAGTGGCTGGCGTGATCACAGCCATACTTATCAGCCTCATTTCCCTTGTTATTATATTCATGTATTTCCTTGGAGTACTGAGGCCCATCAATTTCCCTGGTACGTACCTTGTTTTTATTTTGATAACGATTCAAAATTTGGAAATACATAGAGACGAACGATGCATATATATTTTGGGCATTTTACCAATTTTTCCCCAAAATAAACGACCATTTAAGTGTTTATCGAATTAATGGCAATAATTATGGTGAACGTTGGTAAATTTCAATAATATACGTATGTACTTACAATCAAGAGTTAGTAATAAGACCCGTTAAAACAACGGAAGCTTGTTTTATTGGGCTTAGTTTTGAACCGATGTCCCCTATATCGTTTTTTGTATGAATTTGGTAAATCGGTCGTGTCAACCGTTCGGCCACACGACCGTACCAACGGAACTTTTTAGACAAAACGTCATATTTATGCACCCTATGCACAGGACGAGTCGCCTTGTTTTGCATTGTATATAGTGACCGCAGGCTAATCCAGCGCTTACGTAATCTAAGCTTTAGGATTGACAAATATTCAACTAAATGTTTTTTTAACCGAATCGCAATCGAATAATACAAATCAAGTGTGGCAGAATTGTTAGCTCGACCGATTCTATAACAATTAAATTGAAACGAAGACCGAATCAAAGCATCTATTATTTATTAACCCGCTTCATATTTCTCCCAGATACGGTCGACCATAAAAGCTTCATCGATCTTCAAAACGAAGTAAATGTTTTAAGAAATGCCTTGCTTATCCAAGGTATCAATACAAACGATACAATATCGGGTCAAAGGGCAAAGGTATAGTGTTGTATTCTTGCATTGGAGGTACTTCGTAGTGAATCGTAGTGAATGAAATGAAAGCGAAACACGTCTGGTTATATAGCACGAAATGCACGCAAGAATGTTACATACCAAAGTAAATGATTATTACATGAATGTGGGCATGATTATGGTTGATTACAGGGAACAAAATAACTGTCTGGAAACCTATACACGAATCACTATACAGAGAAAGAAATTAACGCATTTCAACAACAAGTTGGAAATGGACAACCAAAACGGAGTATTAAATACAACCTTTCCCAACACCGTGGAAATGTGTCAACAAATAACTGTCCGTGTTACACGGATTGATGACAGTGACTTGATTTTAGTTCAACAAAAGTTAAGTTAACACAAAACGTTTAATTTGAACGTTAATAAAGCTGACAGGGCCTGAAAAACACATATCAGTTATATTATATTGTAGTTCTATTAAAACATTCTAGGTTTGGGGTTAACAATTCCGTCCAAATAGCTTGGCAGGTTTAGTAAGTCGCCTTTTAGCTGAACGGTTGAAGGATCGAAACTGGTCGTTAGCGCGTCGGTTTTGTCCTTGGGCAAGGTACTTAACGGACATTGTCTGGACCCAGTGGAATAATGGGTTCATTTAATAAATGGAACGTCTCTACCATAGGACACAACACACTGGTGTCGCTCCGGTAACTCTGACGCAATCTCGAGGTAATCTGATGATTGCGCGTAATTCCCCTTACATTTTCCCATTCACGTCTATAAACACGATTACCCTAAAAACAAATAAGAACATGCCTTTGAACATTCCACATTATTAAGTGTTCAATATTAAGTTACGGGAATTACTATATAGTACTGTGTATTGGGTTCACAGCTATAAGGCTGTTCAAGCGTCACATTAGATGCCTGAAAGAATGATTTCACAAAATATACCCGACTGTAATATTATCCATACCAACCTTTGTCATACAGTAGCAGTAACACAAAGGCGGTAAATAATGATTAAGAAACTTAATCTTAATCCACACTCACAGATTAGCGAACTGAAGACCGACTTATTCAAATTGAACAGCCGAAAATCCGAAGTTCAAGCAAATGAGATTCGAGAGCAACTTGAGAGCGTTGTAACTTCTATGAACTCAACTGAAGTTGCAAGGCTATTTGGGTCAATGTCCGGTAAGCGTTTGTATGTATACGAGTACGTCAGGTTTCCGAAGGGTTGTTGGTTCGAAACTGGGCGCAAGCTAGTAGGTTGTATTCTTACGCAAAGCACTTGGCGATGCCCCGTTGCGTTTTCCTATTCACGGGCATAAACATAAATATCATGTACACCGATATTATGTCAGCCGGATAGGGTTTCAACCGAACGTTTGTGGGATCGAAACAACCGCCGGCTAGTCGGTTGAGTCCCTGGGCAAGGCACTTAATAAACATTGACTGAACCCAGCAGATTAATGGGTTCTACCAAATTGAAAGAACGTGTCTATCATATGTACAACACACTGCAATAGCTCCGGTAACCCGACGATGGGCGCGAGGTGATCTGACGATTGCCCGTGTGTTAACCCCCTTGGTTTTCCCATTCACGGGGATAAAGATGAATATCCTATCATACGTACAGCTCAATGTAACTTGACGTGCTATTCCATTCAGACAAACTAACATATTCGATTATTTCCCTGCATTTTACCACCGCTGCCAAAAACTCAAATACGATACGACTAACTAAGTTTCAATCCAACATTGCAGGTCGTAGGTTGGCGTTGTCACACAGTTGTCGCCACGAAAGTTTCGCCATCGGCAGTTCGGCTGTGCAAGATGTAACTGACAGCGGGGAGTATTATGCTGATGAGGTAATTGGAGTTTTATTTTGGGGGTTCTAATTGTAAAGGTAATTGGGGGTTGAAACTGGTGTTTTATCACGATTTAAATTGACTATAGTATATACAGTGTCATAATTTTGATATAAAAACTTATTTTTTCTAGTTTTTTTTATACTTTGGGTTTGACGCCTAAGTCTAAATAAACCTAAAGAAATAATTGGAGTTTAAACGTGTTTTACCGACTGTCGTTTTCCAGTTTCCAATTTTCCACCGAAGGTCCTGCTTCGTGTTTTACAACAACATAAAAATAAACAAAACTAAACTAATAAATTTGATTATAGATATTGAATATTAGATACTGTTATTTGTCTTCTAAGGACTGTCGTTTTGCCGTCTTTTTTCCAAGTTGTAACCGAGCCACTTGCGTAACTCAACTGATTCATAGATGTTTGTGTCCTTGGACAAAGCACGTAGCGAATGTCGCATGGGTACAGAGGGTTAATAAAATTGTAGCACAGTATTGATGGTATTTAAAACACTACAATAGTTCCAATAACCCGACTGTGGGTGCGAGGTTTAACGGTTGTTCTTTGTGATAACACATTTTTCTTGTCCCGTCCCTGAAATATACACGAGTATCCTGTCTTTTCGATCTCTGAAAACAACAACCCTGTTTCATTTGGTGATAAATTTAAATAGAAAATCTTTATAACAACGATTATATAGGAACTGTAGAATTCATAACAAAATAAAGGAAACTGAAGTTTTGATAAAGAAAAGTAGAATAAAACAGAAAAACAAAAATAAACAACATAATCGACCGGTTTGCGGTATATGACACATCATTTTGCGTGCGTGTTTCGTTTTCTATACGTGCTGTATTTAACAGTCAATATTTACAGAATAGGATAAAATATAAGTGCTTTTGGGTAATAAGCTTTCTATGGCCTACATTCCTGTTCTTAGCACTACCGTGTACCCGCCTATAATGTTGTAATTGTAGCTAAGAGAAAACGACAGGAGTTACATTACTGCTATTTATTGGAATACCTCGTTACCAGAGTGTGGTTGCTGGAGCTATTACACAGTGTGTTACATACGTATGTTGTCACGTTTATAATTGATCTTTAAGTCGATTGGACCGAAAAAAGTTAAGTGCGTCACCAATGGTCAGCGGAGCTCTAAATTAGCTAGTAAGTGCGGGTATCGAACCTAAGACTTGCGTTTTTACCGCAGTCAAGTTTTGATCACATGATGGGCTCGTCACCAAACCGTTTTATATCTAAATCGAGATATGTATTGGGTGAACACTATTACCCACATCGTGAAACGTAATTTGCAAGTTAAACCGATACCACAGTGAGTAAATGTGATCTTTATTATGGAGATAGGTTTCGAACCCTTAATTCGCTTGTCACCAAAACCGTTTTTTGTTTCGAATTGGTGTATTATCGGTCGCGTTTAAAATTACGCAGAATTTGTTGTTTCGATTGTAGCGCCAAGTGCCAAGACCCGACTGGGTCTCCATTTGCAATGAATATATAATGGAAATGGTCCTCTGTGTGAAAATTGATGGGAAAATAGCATTTTTACATACTCGTTTGTATCTAGACGTTTAAGTATAACAGGGTTGGGCAACTTCTCTAGACGCTAGACGGCGGGGCAGATGTGGAAAATGAAGTTCTTAGTGGGTCGGATTTTTACAGGAATAGCATTCAATATCTTAATTACAGAGTATGGTTAGATACAGTCTGCGGGCCGGTCAAAATCCCTTCACGGACCGGACCTGGCCTTCGGACCGTATGCTGCCCATGCCTGTAGTAGACCATGTTATTTCTAACGTTATCCAATTTTCTTTGTTATTCGGAAGAATTAATTGTGACGTTTTAAACACGCGATTAGCTGACAGCGGATGACCGACCAGCTATAAAGGTCATCTGGGTTCAAACGAGATCCTATGCGCATGTATTGGTTGCCTAATTCTTAAAAATTACTTAATTTCTCAATATGATGAAAGCAAATATGATGAAAAAAGCAAATATGATGAAATGCGGAAACATAACTATTTCTAACGGATTTAGATGTTCAAGTGTCTTCATTCAATCGAACATTTTTCTAAGAAATTTGGAGATTTTTTTAGGTTAACGTAATGAATGGATTACATTTTTAGAATTACGTCATAACCGGGTCATATTTTTAGGAGTACGTCATAACTGGATTACATTTTTATAATTACGTCATAACCGGATAAATTTTTCATAATTACGTCATAACCGGGTCATATTTTCAGGAGTACGTCATAACCGGATAACTTTTTCATAATTACGTCATAACCGGAAAACTTTTTCATAATTACGTCATAACCGGATTACATTTTAGAATTACGTCATAACCGGTGCTACTTGCTCGAGCTCAGCCGGCTTCATCGGGTCCATGGAGACGAGACAAGCGGTTGTGAGCGGTGTGGACAGGAACTACTACAAATGCAAGTGCATTCGCATTGCTGGCTCCGCAGCGCCATCGTCCGGACGTGTAGAATGCAGGATAGACTACTGGCAGTGCCCGCTGTCGGCGGTGTGACTCCTCCGATAATCCCTCGTGTTTTATTCGAGTCTTTAATATGTTCTCGGTTCAAATGAATTTTCGTGTCGCGCTGGCATAGAATACATCAACATGTGACGAAAAGCTGGCATGGCGATTTCGGGTATATTTTCCCAAGTATTCTTCCATTTAAGCATTAAACCACGTCGGTGTGGTGTCCATTCGGCGTTTCCAGTCTCACGCACGTCTCGACCGGCCATTCTTTTGTATCTTGCGAGGTCACTTTATCAGATGGGACGTTCGAGTTACCGAAAGTGACGGCCGATAGTAGCGGTGACGGCAGTCTGCTTAGGCAAGTCGGTGGCTCTTGTTGCGCGATGGCTAACATTTGCATGGCGTCGTGGCTTGTGCGCTGTGGCGCGCAGTTTGAGTAACTATGGCGGCGCCATTTCCGCCGTGTTCGGCAGGAATCGGTTCGTTCGTTGTCATCTTTACAAGTTCGTCCAGTTATCGATTCGCACAAACTGCGACGGAAACCGGGCGCGGCAAAGGTGTAGATCACAGGGTTAATGCAGCTATGCATGTACGACATGCAGATACCAACTGTTTCAATGGTCGCCATCGTGATCCATTTTTCCACGTTGCCTCCCAGGCCAGAGTAGTTTCCCGACACCTGGAAACAGGTGCGGACTGTAAGCGACGATGGGACCTGCGTTATGCGATTTGGTATCTCACTAAAGCCGACCAAATAGCGTAGTGGGTTAGTGCGTGGTCTTTCATCCGAAGGGTTTCTGATTCGAAATTGGTCGCTAGCTCGTCGGTTGTGTCTTTGGGAAAGTCACTTAACGGACATTGCCTAAACCCAGTGGATTACTGGGTTCCACCAAATTAAAGGAACATTTGAATCATACACAACACACTGTAAGAGATCCGATACGCCCCTAGTGTTTCCCATATTGCACAAAAAAAGATAAATAAGTGACAAAACATGTCACCTTTATCACAGTCAAAAAACATAGTCGTCGTAAAACTTTATTTTACCTTCATCATTGCGTACAAGTGGTGGGGGAACCAACAAAACAGGAAAGCCAGGATGAGACAGAGAACCATGATCGTCGTTTTCTTGTATTCTCTCTGTTCAGACCTTCCGCCCACTATGTCCCTGATTGGATGGGAGTTCGATTAGATTTCCTGGAAATTCTATGACGTAGGAGCCGGCCGATAATTTAATCGTTGCGGCTCAATTACTTGAAAAAGCCTGCGCCCGTTCCTTGTCATAGGACGACGGGTAGAGGCCGCGATTATCGATTTACAATATCTATCTATGATTCCTTTCAGTATCGGGCGAATCACATAGGAATTGTGCTCATAAAGGTCAATTTTATTTAAATTACTTTTGTAGGGCGATGTTTTATTAAACAACCGTGAACAATACGGTTATTGAGGGTTGTACGGCTGAATGGTTAACGCTGTTGATTAAAATACTTTCGTCATTCGTGCATGTTCATGATATGTGTGGATCGGTCGTGCTAACCACATGTTTGTCCAACCGGTTAGTCTGGTGGTTTAGTGCGAAGCCTTTCAACCGAAAGGTTGCAGGTGCGAAACTGGTCGCTAGCTAGTCGGTTGTGTCCTTGGGCAAGGCACTTAACGGACATTGCCCAAACCCAGCGGATTAATGGGTTCTGACCGTTTTTTTTACGGAGCCAGGTTTCGGAACCATAATGGCCGAACCCATAATGAGTACTACAACTGTTTTTGTTTACTAATCGGTATATATATCGGTCGCGTAAACCATTTGACCCAAGAACATTTTACCTTACTTTTTACCATGGCTAAGTTTTGAACTCATAATGGGCTAGTTACTAAGACCGCCTTTAAAGAGAAATCGGTATTCGAATCGGTCGCTTTAACCACTTGGTCACACAACCTTTTATACAACCTAGGTTTTTGCTTTTTTATCGGGGCTAAGTTTGGAACTCATAATGGGCTTGTTATTAAAAGCGTTTCATATAAATATAATAAATCGTTCACGTTAACCATTCGTCCACAACAATTCCACCAAGTTATTAATCAAGCCAATGATACTTCATAAGGACACGTGGTACAGTTTTTTTACCGAGCCAAGTTTCGAAGCCATGATGGACTCGTCCTAATACCGTTTTTGTATAGAATTGGTAAATGTATAATTAGTAAAGGTCAAATGGTCGCTCTAACTCTTCGACCATGGGACAGTTCACACACACAAAAACGCACAGACACCCGCACACACACACATGTGATATACTTACACGCGAAGCGGTCTATTGACGAGATAGCAAACTTCGCGCCCGATGAAGAAATAAAAATTCGCCACAAGTAGGAAAGGTATAAGATAGGTAACCACAAAGAGAGCAATGGCGTAACGGTCCTCGGCTTCCGGGTCCTGCCACGAGCAGACACCGTCGTACACTTCTGCAAAGAAGCCATTTATTAAATTTAAAAAAAATTAACAAAAGTATGCGACTCAGGCAAAGAAGGCAAGGGGGTTAACACACGGCAATCGTCAAATCACCTTGCGCCCACTCTCGGGTTAACGGAGCTATTGCAGTGTGTTGTGTATAATTAAGACGTCCTTTTTTTAGAGAACCCATCATTACATTGGGTTCGGGCAATGTCACAGTGTTTAAAAGGTGATCGATAACAATTAAAACGATTACTGTTTGGAACATTTAGCCTAAATAAATGACTGACAGAAAATGGAGAATGGTATTTTTAACAAAACTTTTCAAAAATCCCAAAAAAATGTATGCCAAATTCGCAATTTAATACGTTGTACATTCAGTATAATGGTAATATGACGCAATATACCGGTACTAAAACAGTGATACAATGTCGCCCCTATATTGCGTATTTGGTATAAATTATTTTTCGGTTTTTGGGACGTTTTGTTAGGAAAAATCTTGTTTAAGAAAATCGACACGTTTTGCTTAAGAAAAATCTATTTTTAAGCGTATGTGTTGGCATTCTTATCTTACAACCAAATTACAATGTGAAATAATATTCAAAAAATTACCTGTGGTGTTTTCTTTCACGAACGATCGGTAGTACACAAGGTTTGGTGTGGCGATAACCGCCCCAAATCACCCACACCACCGCCAGTATAATCGCCCCGAACCTCCTAGTCGACATTATGCTCCCTTGTATACGGAAGGGAGCGATCAATGCCATGAACCTCATACCGGCCAATGCGCACATAGTGAAGATACCGACTGCCATGGTTAGGATCTTCATGAAGTAGAGAGCCGGACAGAGGAATTGGTCGAATTCCATACGGACTTTGGAGTTCGAAACGACCTGTTGGGTTTTACGGAGTTTATATCCGCAGATTCCGAAAATTTTATCAGGAGATTCCGTAAATTTTCTTAAAAGATTCCGTAAATTTTCTTAAAAGATTCCGAAAATTTTCCTAAAAGATTCTAAAAATTTTCGTAAGATGTTTTCATGGATTCATAGCAAACTTGTGTGAATTTTGTTAAAATTATTAAAATGCGTAAAATTTCTTAAAAACCCTGTGTTGTTGGGTTGTACAAATCTTAAATCCGCATATTTTCCGATTTTTTATATTTGTTCATTAATTTACGGTCATGTCCATGAATTTCTAGATTTTTGTATTTTTTTTCATAAAATGACAGAAACGACCGTCATTTTTTTAATTTTTCCACAAATACATGGTTACTTTGGTCAATTTTCTTAAATTTTATTGCTTTAATCACGTGTTATAACGACTGTCGTTTTTTCTCGCTTAGGATAGGAAAGGATATTCATGTTTATCCCTGTGAATGAGAAAACAAAGGGGGTTAACATGAGGGCAATCGTCAGATCACCTCGCGCCCATAATTGAGACATTCCTTCATTTTGGTAGAGCCCATTAATCCGGTGGATTCAGGCAATGTCTGTTAAGTGCCTTGCCCAAGGACATAATCGACTAGCTGTCGACCAGTTTCAAACCTACAACCTTTCATCTGAAAGGCACCGCACCAAACCACCATATTAACCGTTCGGACGCTTGCCTTTGTTATATCTTAAGTGCATGTTTTTTTAAATTATTTGTTTTAATTCAGGACAATAAAGTAATTAATGGTTCAGGAAAGTCCTTTGAGTGCCTATACAAGGACAGACATTACAAGATTGCGGTTGGTTCCGAAACCACTACCCTTCGGTTGAAGGTGCGACGAGCTACAAATAAACTAACCGATGATGGCTACTAACAAAATATTTTACTGAGTTTTAACCCATAATGGACACAACCGTTTTTACATAGAAATCGTTTTATGAATCGGTCACGTTTACCATTCCTACCTAGTGTACGGTCGTGTGGCAGAATCGTTAACGCGACCGATACATATACCGACTCCTATACAAAAATAGTCCTATTGACGAGCCCATTATGGATTCGAAACTTATGAATATCTTACCTGATGCGGCGCGCTGACCACTAGATATATAATGTCAGCGGCAGCTAGATTCAGCACAAGAATGCTATGGACTGGGTGTTTGATGACCCTTTGTGTCGTAATAGTGACGTATATGACCAGCGAGTTTCCCACAAGACCAATGAACATTACAATGCCTATTGTGACGGGGATGACGATTTCCCAAGTTTTTGTTAAGTTCTTTATCCGTTCGAAGTTGCCAAATAATATGTCTGTGATAAGAATATATTAATGTTTGGGGCAGGTATACAACTAGTTTCTAGTTTTAGTTAGCAGTTTCCCTCCTTCCCTCCTTTTAGTGTTGCCCACCCATCTTACCGACGCAGGTTAGGCTTACATATAACAGGCGTTTTGCCAAGCCGCTTGCTTTAAAGCCTAAAAGTTTGATGGCAGATGCTGTAAGTACGGCGCTGGAAACTTCCCTTAATTACGTTGAAACCTGGTTATGGCGTCCGCAATCGAATTTATCTTGGCAGTGACAGTGAACGGCGTTCCAGATTCGATTAAAACTGAGATTGGACACAAGCCAAGATACCCGCGGCCGCGGTAATGCGACATCGCAGTCAGAATTCTTTCCGTGAAATCGACCGGTTTCGACGAGCAAGTTTAACATTCCTTCTTAAACCCTTACACTCAAAACAGACTTAGGCGCCAATCTACGGGCGCCCGGGAAACTAGTTTCATTAAACTTGGTGTATTTGTTTTTGCTCCTTTAAAAGCAATAATTAAAGAAACACACTTAAAATATAACAAATTGACAAGCGAGATAAACGAAAGTCGTTACATCAAGTCCTGGAAAAAAGGGATTAAGTCGCATTTACATAATGCCAGTCCAGTTTGTGTGTTTCACATGTTGATGATTTTAATGAGTTCATGATACTAATACGGATGATGAGCCATGGTTAACAGATATTATATGTAGAAGCGTAGACTATCTATCATATTTAAATTTAGACTGATTGTTTTGCATAAATTAATGGGTTCTACTAAATTGAAGGAACGTGTGAATCATACACAACATACTACAATAGCTCCAGTAACTCGACGGCGGGCGTGAGGTAATCTGACGATTGTCCGTATGTTAACCCCATTTGATTTTCCCATTCACGATAAACATGAATATCCCATCGACCTATCCTATTGGGGAAAAACGACTTATAGGATTGCTTTTAAAGTATGATCTAGCAGTCAATATGCTATTGATTATGGTTTTGATGTCTACATAAGTGTTATGCAACTTCTTTCTGGAACAATCCATTACCGATCGTAATATATCCAACATAATATTTTCCGCGAGACGTTTCTTTATCGATTTGGAAATTGCAATTTCTAAAATGAATTAGATTTATACGATAAGGGCTTAGTTTCAAAGCCATTATAAACATGATGCCAAAAGAGTTTTTAGTATATAATTCGGTATATGTACCGTTAACGATTCGGCCACGCAGCCATTTACTGATTTTTACACGGAGAAAGTTGGAGAAGTTTTGATCCCATGATCTACCTTTTTATAAGAAATTCGTATATAAATCGGTCGTGCTAATCATTCGGCCACACAGCCGTACATGAATGAGATTTATACGGAAAATGAGTGTTTGCCATATATGCAACGACTGGTTTAGAGCACGTTTACACCAATTGTTATCGGTTACGCATGGTATCACAGGCTAGAACACACATGGGCGTTATAATCTTGGTTAGGTACCTCGTGACCAGAGTCGGGTTACCGGAACGGTCGTGTGGTGGAATGGATAACGAGACGGATATACAACGAACACATAATGGGTTCGAAATTTATCTCGGTAAAAAAAATAATAACAAAAAAATTCGGCGGTGTGATGTATAGGATTAAACATCCATATTGAGTCAATACAACAAACAAGGCAAATGACATTACGCATTTTTTGTTAAGTGACTGCCCAAAACACAACCGAGTCGCCACCTACGCGTTTTGATCCCGCCACCTTACGGTCAACAGACCGGTTTGTTACCACAAAGCTAATGGGCAGCCGTTATTTTTCTGGAAACTCGATTCCAGCACGTGTTAATAAGTGTGGGTTGCACACCCAGATGGCAGATTAAGGCTCCGTTGGCTATAATACGGCAAGATTAATAAGTGCCGAACGGTCGTGTGGCTAAAAGGTTAACACGACTGTACATATAAGGATTTTAAAACAAAAGATTACGGTCTTAGCGACAACCCCATGTTTATTTCGAAACTGATTTGGATAAAAAATATTGATAGGTGACTTAAAGATATTTTTAATTTACCTATAAAATGCTACAGAAATGCTATTTTGTGTCATAATTTTTTAACTGGTTTAAAAAGACACGTTTAACCCTTATTAATCTAGGGCCCAGGCTATGGTTTGGGTTATTTATTGGATCTGATGGTAAAAGTAGATAAAAAGTCTGTTGTTTTTACGATCACAGCAGCTCTTGCATATTTCAGAGACCCGTCAATGCAAATTTAACGCTTTTTTAAGCAACTGTGCCAAAATAAACAACCCAACAAAATCAAGTCATTTCGGGCTAACCAAACGGTATAAATAATGCATTGTTACAGATAAGCGTTATTGTGTTTGCTGATTACAGGTAAAATATGCAGGTTAAAAATAATGCTCATAATGCAAAGGTTATTGTAAAGGTGTCGAACGCTTATTTTTTCACGAATTTAACGCATTTTTTAGTTAATTTTATTACTGATTTTCTCCTAAATTATTTAAAAGGAAAACTGCTTTATTTAAAAAAATTAGGAAAACTAAAAAACGAAACGGCTAAACACAGTCACTGCAACACGGTAAGGTGACAGTTAACAATAAGGTCAAATTGGTTGGATGACTGTGTCATTTCTATCCTTGGCGAGAACCACATTGAAGGATTTCTGAAGTAATATTAGATCCAACACCTGTCCACCGGTTCGCAAGCTACAAGTATGTGTGGCTGCGGTGTTTAGTAAAAAAGTGCCATGAATTGTTGTTGTTATATAGAAGTGTATTCCCTAAATTGTTGTTTTAAAGGAGCAAAAACCAATAAAACACTTAGGCCTACTTAAATTGTTTTTTTAAGGGAGCAAAAAATGTAAAGTGAAACTAAACTCTCTGTAGGCAAAAAACGCGCGAGGCAGTAAAACCAAAACCGATTGCGCGTTCTAAGAAAGGTGGTGTTTGACCGCAGTAGACGAAAAGCCTGAGTATCCCACATTACTGATTACTTTAATATATCACATTGAAACTTTCGATAGAATTACAAATTGAAAGGAACATATCGTGCATTTACTAGTATTCAACACACGACCGTTATAACATTCCTTATTATAAGTGTATCGAGATGGAAAGAGACCGACAAGAGAGATGCCTAGGGCTTATAAAGCGACGCATTAATTCACTGAGCTAATTGGTCGGTCATATTATCAGTAGATGTATCGGACGCGTTAACCATTCGGCCACACGACTGTACAATCGATTCACATACAGCTTAATTAAAACGTAGCTAACAACTCAGCTAGCTAACAGGGTTCGATTAAAACAACATGGAACATATGTGTGGTCAAACGAGCGAAACTGATTAGTACAGAGCATGGCTTGTAGGATACGATAGGGTACTCATGTCTTTGTAAAAACAGGCCTAGTAACAACACCATAACAGGTTCGAAACTTTACTCGAAAAAACGTGACAGATACCAACATACTTCATACACTAGTATTAACATCGCTTTTGCCTTTTTAACTATATTTTTGATTTTGCAAATATTAGATTTTGTTACTAAATTATTGTTCGCCGGTTAGCACAGTCGGTAAGAGCAAACGCGGTCTGCAGGCAGACCAAAAGGTAGCTGAATTTAAACTAGTGGATTAATTCTGTGACGTGATTTGATTCGTTTGCCCTTTTTAAATACTGCGGCAAAAAATGAATAAACTAAACTAAAATTCAAAAGTTACCTGTATCCATAGCCGAGTAGTTCGTTTGGTTCATCATCCAATCCATTATAACTTCTTCAACGTTTATCTTAGTTAAACATGGGTTCAGCCAACCACTAAATGTCTAAAAATAAAAGTATTTTTTGTTTTCGGTAACTGGCACAAAAATGTAACAAATGCAGGTCCCAAACGGTAAGTACCGTCACAAAAGGTCTTATTGACGAAACATACCCGGGAAAAGGGGTTCTCAACAGTGGTTGTGTACTATCCGATGCAACATACATTCCAGCCAAGCCACAACATCCACAAAATACAGCAACACATTTTAACAGTTATTGGAACTAAGTCGTGGTACCATCATACCAGTGGTTGTGTTTCCGAATATGATCACCGTGGAAAACAGGCGGATTTTACACGGTAGTTAATCCAAAACATATTTTCGCATGTACACGAATCTTAAAACAGATATTCCCACACAAAACACAGCAGATTAAAAGGTTCTACCAAATTAGCGTTTAAATTATAAAAAGGAACGTTTGAATTATACACAACACATTGCAATATCTCCGGTAACCCGACGGTGGGCGCGAGGCGATCTGACGATTGCCCGTGTGTTAACCCAATGGTTTTCCGATTCACTGGGATAAGCATGAATATCCTATCCTAAACGCATATAAAAAAATCGGCAATAGCAACATTCACATTTAAATTTGGGGCCTATCTAATAAAACTCTGACACTTTTACAGTAAACCCAACAACAATAAAACGACCAAAGACGATAAAATAGATTCTGCCTAGCGTTGAAAGCGCCTCCGCTATATCTTACTCAGCGCTATCTAGTTAAAAATCATTTCTAATCTACTCTGTGAAACCTCCCATCGATTAGGGCGTCGTCTTTACTTCTGGCTTCACAAAACACGAAATAATGGAAAATGCAGCCGTAATCGGATACGGGAAATTCAACACGGTCAATCAAACCATTTAAATAATGCATGGCTGGATAGTTGAATGTTGCATATGACCGCGAAATTAGAATCGTAGAGGTGTCAGCCATTATTATGTACACGCCGGAGCGAACGCCAAAAACGTACTTTTCGAAATTAAACACGACTGACGATGATCGACAGTTATACTTGGTTGTTTCATTTCAGATGGAGACATCAGGGGCGGTTTTTATGACGTCATTGAATTATCGTGACGTCACTGAACTATCGTGACGTCACTAAACTATAAGTTTTGAATGAACTATCAGTGAAGTTTTGAATGAACTTTTAGTGAAGTTTTGAACTATTATGGTCTTATAATCTCTATAATTTACACACCTATTGTAATCTCTATAATTTACAGGCCATATTATAATCTCTATAATTTACAGTTCCCATTATACTGCCCTCACGCTCTCCCGTTCCCCACGCCCTGGTAAAACATATCGACTCTTCTTGACTTCTTCGAAGCAAGAAAATTGCATAGGATTGATGTATTATGAAGATTGATTCGAACGCATTTTGAAATGGTATTTAATAAAATGAAATGATGGATCGTATGGTTATGGATTCGAAGCCAATTCCAGTCAAAACAGACTTGAAAATGGTCGTATGGGTTCCATACTACTAGAGACGATTTTGTGGTAATTCATAACTACCGGTTCATTTGCCTAAATCAAATGTTGGTATATCTAGATAATCTGACGATTGCCGGTGTGTGAACGTACCGTAATGGCGAGGAAATCTGACGAGTGTGATAACGTTCCTGATTTACCCAGTTACTGGGATAAAACATGAATATCTTATCCTAAAAGTAAATTATAGAAATTACAACTTCTGTGAAGGTCTTAAATTATTTAAGAAAAACTGACTTTGCCTGAAATTAATGTAACCATTTCAGTTCCTATAAATATAAAACACAAACCGCATTAACGATACAACTAATACAAGCACAACACTACGTCGAAAAAAAACTAAATCTAAAAATTAAAACCTCAAAAACTTATTTTAATAACTGAAAACCCAGAGCTAAAAATCAAATTATAAAGCCTAAAACTTAAACCTAAAAACTAAAACCCCAAAGAATGAATCTAATACCTAAAAACCTAGAGCTAAAACCTAAAGCCTAGAGAACTAAATGTATACCACACGCGTAACCTATTGATAGCATTATTTCGACAAGGTTATGTAACGGGTGAACGAACGGTTTAGTTATTTTTTTCTATGCCTATATATTCAATTAATTTTCTGTGAAAATAATTGCCAAAATTCAAGCTAACAAAAATATGTCAAATTGAAGAAAACTCTGTATTAAATTCCCTAAAACAACGCGATCTATTTGTTATGAACCTGACCATTTAGTGATTTAATAAATTATTTTGTAACTTTGATATATTATGCTCACAGTACCCTAAAGATGGCTAAAAGAGACAAAACGTTTCTGCAAACATGTAACTAATCTGTGGTGTTGCCAATTAATAAATGTGTTAAGTTACTCATTATTTATTTAAATAAAAAAAAGAGAGATATCTGGAAACATCTATACTTCTTTCTTCGCAATTACAACACACAATATAATATTCATATTTATTCCTGTGAATGGAAAACGAAAAGGACACATTCTATCACACGGGCAAATGTCAGATCACCTCGCGTCGGGTTACTGGAGCTATTGTACGGTGTTGTGTATGATTCAGACGTTTATTCAATTTACGTAGAACCCATTAATCCAATGGCCACAAAGTACTCAGCTCAACGAAACAATTAACTGACCAGCTAGGGACCAGTTTTGATCCTACAACCTTTCGGTTAAAAGTCCACGAATTAAACCACCAAGTTAATCTGTCGGATAAACATAGTGGCGACATTTGTTATTATAATTAGTAATCAAATGTTTTCTACATAAATGTTTTATTTACCTAACCGTAACTGTGTTACGTTTGATGTTTTTTCTTGTTCTTCAGATATTAACTGTGTTAGATTTTTTTTCATTTCATTAATTAAATTTATCTTCCCAAAATTATAACCAGCAATTCAAAAAATAACTCGCGAACGCTAATTGAGCGTCACCTTTAATAAAACGACACCATAGGGGAAGGAAAGAAAAACGAGACCGCAGTGGCGCTCAAATATAGGTTTTACGGTATTTGACAAAAAAGCGCGACGGATCACATACACCACCGGTACGCGTGGCCGATTCCTGTTCGATTCATACACAGCAAACCATAAAAAAACATAGAATAGAACACATCGCGCTATCAAAAACTTGGCCCAGTAAAAAAAGCCGACACATATCCACCATTTACTAAAAAAACGAATTGACGACAAAACATAGGTCCAATGGAATACCACCCCTACGTGGCTTGCACGCTGTGGAGAGATACCTGCGAAGGGTGTCTCTGCCAGCACCCACACATACTAGAGATACTACCCCGAGTGGATTAATTTCCACATTGAACGTAGGGGTTTCGATCTAAGGCCACCAAAAAAACAGTGTTGCCATTTGATCAGCCAGACAGATGTGGCGATATATCATTTCGTGTATTTCTTTTTTTGATAATAAAACCACAACTTATATACACTAAATAATTAAATTGAAACGTTGAGTACATAACTGAAAAATGGGAAATTAATTTTAAAGTTATGTATTCTAATAAAACAACATCCAAATGTTATGACCATTTAAATGAAGATGGATAGAGTGGGTTTTGAAACGTAAGCGAATTCTGTTGTGGGCAGAATCTGTCTATACTCTTGACATTTAACATTACACAAACCAAGTAATCAATAAAATGAAATAAGATTACCAAGATGATATTGGAATTTATTTTTACTCCTACGGAAAAGTATGATAATTACTTACGAAACGAAATATTTAGGATTTTCACAGTCCAATTACTATAAATAATGGTTATATTATACTCTGAATCCAAATTTTTACTCAAATTTACTATTACCGTTATCGAAAACGTTTGATAACTTTTAAAAATTTAGGTTATAACTAATTTCTGATTTTTACACAATTTAAAATGTTGGTTATATAATACGCCGAATCCAATATACAATCGTGTATCTTAGGTGGCCTATAAGGGTTCAAAATCAATATTTCGAACTACTGTGCAATTTCCAATGCATAGTAATGGCAATATAATTCAGCTCATAATCGAATTGCAATTTTCGTTATGCCATTCCAAACCACTATAAATATTAATGCGTTAGGCTGAAATTGAAGTGGATATTTGTGTGACGTGCTTCACGTTGTGAATGAATATACATTGTATAAATCTGGCTTGGCCGGATTTAGTTCGATGACTATCCGTTTTGGTCCGTATTTAAATTTACTTGGTTCGTTTTAGTACGATGTTTAACCGTTATGGTACGATAACTATTAGTTTTAGTATGATCTATGCGTCGGTCAAGTTAAAAGTTTGGCCACACGCGCTGTCTGTTAGTGCAATGCATATATTACATCAACATTTATTTATATATCGCAATCTATGGACTATTACAGCGGTCGAGCATCTATTAAAGCGGTTAGTCACCCTCGAGACGTTCCATTAACTCGTTATGGGTTGGTTATGGTTTTGGGAAAGGTACAAATGGTACAACAAACGGAATAATGCGTTCAATACAACACACTCAATATAGGCATTAAAAACATTAACACTAAATTTAAATTAAAAATTTCTTGTCGTTATTTATTGACTGCGGTATTTATCTTAATTTATTGTTATTTTTGTGCTCTTTTTCCAGTACTTCTGTTGTTATTATTAAACTATGGTTGTCAAAGTATGGTAGTTCATAATTGTGATGACCAAAGATACAAATGGTCGTATAAAGACGCAATTATTTGGCAATCAATTATTATGCTAATTTTCTGTTATTATTATACTTTATTCTGTTGTTAATTGTATGCCAGTTTCCTTTGATGCTATTATGCAAATAAAAAAACGACAAAATAACTTAAATGTTGTTGAATAAGTTTAAAAAATGTTGAATTGAAAATGTTAAAAAAGTTGTGTTGGAATGTTGAAATTACAAATGTTAAACATTGAAAAAATGTTAAAGGGGTTAAAAAATTTTGAAAAAGCGAAAGGCTAATGAACTAAGATGAATTATCCCAGCCTATTACTGGTGTTTACGCCGATTTACGCAGCTGCAATATACGATACACATGCCTCGGGTAGGCTGCAAATTAAGTGAATGCAAATTGCGTTCAAGGGTTTCAAAGCATTGATTGCTTTTGCGAAGCTTTTAGATTCATTTTAAATCGTGTCACTGAAAAAATGTTATTTTATTGATGAGCGGGGATCGATTAATCAACGAAACTTTCCTCATTCATTACATTTAGCGTAGAGACTACGTTCTAATGGAAAGTAATAAGCTTATACGCCGTTTTAATATACGCCACATATACAAACTAGTTTATTTTTTGACGCAAAAAAACACAAAACAGGAACTTTGATAAAAATTGAGAAAACGGCAAAACGACAGTCGTTGAAAAACGTCAAAAATCCAATTAATTATTTGCTTTTGTATTATTCATAATACACCACTACATAAGATAGCGGTGGCCGTAAAATGTCCTTCCAAATACGAATACCGTATTAACTTCCTTTTAAGTACGAACCAAAACTTTCAAATTGCCTCAGCACATTTTAAAAGATTTCAAAAAAAAGTATATGAAACATATACGAATTCATATATATATACAAATTTCGTCATATTCAGCATACACCACAATGCATAAGATAAGTTTTGGGCGAAATGAAAAGATCCAAATACAACTACCGGTATTTACTTTAGTTTAAGTAAGACTTGAAACTGTCAAATTCCTTGACCGCATATTGAAAGATTCATGCACGGTTCGACCGCTGTAAGAGCGATGTATTAAAATATGCACGAGTGGTATCGATCAATTTTCTAATTTAAACGAAAATACGAAATTGTGTTTTTTATATTTTCCAGAGTCCAGGCCTGGTTTAATCCCATCATTAATTACGAAGCAAAACAAATATTGTACGGCCTATAGCAGAATGCTTAACGCGACCGATACCTGTACGAATTTAATACAAGAACGGTCCTATAGACGAGCCCATTACGGGTGATTCGAAACAAGATCAAATAAAAATAAAGGTAAAAAAATGATAAAACTCACATTTGCCGTAAATGTTACACAGTCCTGGTACTAATGCATAACGCTAAGCAATTTGAATTATTTAAAGTTAATTCTATTTGAATAAGTTCTTTAAGTGGTCCTGTCACCCACATCACCAAAGATCGTTGCTGCGACAAAACTTTAGATGTCGTGCTTCAACTAGTTTGTGCAAACAAACAAGAGCTGAACTCCAAGCCTAATGCTGTCCTTACCGAGTTGCAGTATATTAAACAAAGTTATTTTCAAAAAAACTTAACGCCCCTTTGGAACAAAGCAATAAAACAAATGAGGAAATGAGGACAAATGGAAAATGAAAGCCTAAAAATGATATACAAGAATTAAAAAGTTAAATTATGCGAAAACAATCAAGCTTACGACTTTTAATTTTTCTGTTGCAATTTATTCTTTTTAATGTTAGGTTTAATGGCCACGTCATTTTTTCTACGTTATACAGTGTATTTCCTGACGTGTTTAAACTACTGCAGTTTTGCCGTTTTAACCTGTCTCCTTAACTCTTTAACTTAAAATACTTATGCTATTCTTCTTTTATATAACGATGAAGCGAAAAAATAAACTAAATTAAAACTAAACTTAACAACAAAATATTAACTCTGGAAATAAAGTTTTAAACATACAACAACCAAAAGAAAACTGTGAGAGTGGTGGTTGTACAGTCTTGTCTATAATAGCCACATAACAAATTGACTTTCCCTATGGCTCAATAACCACTTAAGCTATATATACTTCATTCGTTATGAACCAATGACCCGTGCATTCCTAAAGCGCAATAAATTTCGACAGCAGTTTTCGAATCTCACGCTTATGCAAGCAGCATAAACTGTATTTATTGCCGCGAAAGTAATTCTACTGCATTTGCAACACCAATTACGTTTAACTGTAAACGTTTCTTTTATCAATAAAAACTGTCGAACCACTAAAAGGAAGGAAAGAGGGAAGGAGGAAAACTGCCTAATAAAACTATTAAATCTAATTTTAACCCTACCATAAACACTAATCTCAACCCTAGAACTAACGCTTAGTATAACCCAAGCCGCGTACTAACTCTAACGACGTATTTTTTATTCCAGTAAGCATTTTAGGAATTTTCCCTCCATTTTTTTATACTAAATTATCGAATCAAGCAACGACGAAATGAACTATATATCATAAAGTATAGTTAACTTAGCAGTAACAACAACCGACTACGGAGTAAATGCAAGCACGTGTGGTTTACTCATCTATTGTTAAAAGCATCGGGTTTCAAGCGTCGTGTACATTTGCCTTGTCTAAAACTCATGTACTGTATAAAACTCATGTACTACTGTATCTATGCTACCAAACGGAACACTTAACATCTACGTTTCAAAGTGGCACACTTAGTCGGCCATGCTACAAAATGGAACAGTAAGCATGATAAAAACGGGCACACTTAATTACTATTATACAAAACGCGTACACCTTATTAGTATACTTCCAAACGGGATATTTAATATGATAAAAACGGGCACACTTAATTACTATTCCATAAAACGGGTACAATGATATACTATACTACAATACTATGCTAAAACTCGGTAAACTAACCGACTATTGAAAATTACATTACCATTTTTATACTTGAACCCACTGCTAAAAGCCAACAACTACTTGATTGATTTTGTGATATATAAGCAACGATCATTTTTTCTGGTTCAATAATTGTCTCATTACTTACTTGCGAAGTCTATAACGTTATGCCACGCGCGTATCTTTCAATAAATTAATCAGACAATTAAGATGGTTATAGTAAATACTAGTTTCAGCTTTCTACGTGAACTCTTACCAATTACTAGGTCTAGATCGAGACTTGCATTGTTATTTTTTCTTTACCGTCTACCCATGTCGGAAAGGGTAATTGCGCGCCTGCTGCCTTTTTTGAATGAGGTTGCCGTTTCTCAGGCATTCTCTCCAGAACCAAGCCCTATCTGTTACCCTCGTCCAAACAAAGATAGGTATATAATGCTAACTTGGTCGGTTGTGTCCTCAGGCAAGGCACTTAGCGGACATTGCATAAACCTATTGGATTTATTGGTTCTATCAAAACTAAAGAAACGTATTAATCATGCACAATACATTACAATGGCTCCGGTTGCACGGCGGTATAGGAGTGAAGTAAACTGTCGGTTACTCTTGTGAGAACGATCCCTTACGTAATCGCCAGGTAATCTCACAATTGCCTACGTAATAACGCCCCTTGAATTTGCATTCAGGCGGATAAACTTGGACCTATACCAACGGAAGTAGGTAAGACATACGCTTGAGTGCTTTGTGTATATAGCAATATAGAATGCATATTAGAACGTCAAATTTCAACTGATTTCGGTTGGGGTAATAGCGTAGTGGCAGGTGACACGATTGATCGGTTATGCGTTCCCCATATTACAATCGATGCAATCGTGTTTGCACATTTGTACGATTTTAAGTATTTATGAAATATGTTAGGTGTAATACCACACACCGCGATACACTACTGACCTAAGGCACAAGAGTTTATTCAAATTTTATCAATTTAGATTTAAAATACTTTTGCTGCCTCAATTTAAGGTTTAACATACGCGTTATTCCCCCTAAATTAAACCGTGTACAAACTGTACATTTACTAATGTGTTATAACTTTAATTCTACGGTATATACGGGGTACGGACTTTAATATTTAGCGGCCGCGGTACTTTACCCCGTTATACCGTGTTTAGTGACATTTTAACTACTGTAGTTTTGCCAATTAATTCTGCATCCTTTCATTAAAATAATTGTTCTGTTCTTCTTGAATGATAAATCTGTTCTTCTTGAATAATAAAGTTCTGTTCTTCTTGAATAATAAAGCAGGGAAACATTGAACTACACTAAACTAGTAGGGTGCACTGACTGATTGCATTACATACATGGTTTACATTGTCTACGGCTTTTATTGCAGACACCGGTTGACAAGACCTACATTATTATGCGCCGATATATCTATTGTACCCAAGTAGGGAAGGTTGATCGAAATTGCCCTGATAAGTTTGGTCATTTTTGCCCTTTTTTATTTTATTAAAGTAGACTTTTTATCGCTATCCATAAAAACATCGGTTGAGTTTGTATTTCAATAGAAAGTTAAATCACTGCAAGTATAATGTCGCATGTAATACGATATTTGGATCTATACGCACGCAGTCAATTACAAGCCATTTTACGTGCATTATCCCGCGATATGATCGCTGCAAATTACCTCTGAAAATGTTCTAAATGTTTTAAACCACGATAAATATTTAAACTAAACACTCAACTTTGGACTTGGGTGAGGCGTATATTAGTTATCAATAGTAAGTATTGTGTGGTGATCGATTCATTTCATTTCGCTGAATGGCGTTATTAATAATATCAAAGCTATTTTGTGTATACACTGGGTAAACAATTCAAAGAATAAATAAAGTTCAAAAACACAAGAACTTCTTGACTTTCTTAAGTACGTGACCTAAGTCAAAACCTTTGTATAATCGTTATTAATTAAATTGTTACAAACCAAGCTACAAGTTTACTTTACCATTAGGGGAATCGGTAATAAGTAACAATTTCTGCAGATTAAAACTGAACGCAGTACATGTGGCCGAATGGTTAACGGGGCCGATACATAAACCAAATCCTAAAAATATCTTAGCGATGATCCCAACATGGGTTCGAAACTTGGCTTGGTAAAAAACTTAACGCTTCTTGGGTAGGATTAGAAATTAATATAAATTTCCTTAATAAGTAAGTTTTGACTCGTTGGAATAGACTATAGAGATAACAACTTGTTTACACTAAATGTCATGTCTCCTTTAGATCCTTTTTGCCTTAGCTGAAATTCGTTTATTATCGCTTAAATAGACGAGTGCAGGCTTAATTTAAAACACCGGAACTTTATTTTACGTTATTTCTATGATTTTAGTTTAAGTCGATTTGGTGTGTGACATGGACGTGAAAACAAAGACTTCAGTCCTGGCTACCTACGCCTATTGCCGAGTTACAAAAGAGAACCTATTTAATTTCAGTCATCTAATTATTGTGCAACGGTTCGTGTACTTTGAAATGAAACCTATACGTACCCTTCCCCTTGGTTTGTAGTGGTTTTTCATCAACCTATTTAGGTCTACCTACCTTGTCTGAAAATCCCTACGGATATCTGCGCGTATGTCATCAACTCAACGAAAAACATAAAACGCCACTCACTGTGGCATTCAATGCGATCCATTATTTCTGCAGTCTAACTGACGACTTTGAGGTTATACCTCAGAAAGTGCTCTTGAAAGTCAATTCCGTCAAAGAAAAGCCCGATTGCGCACTTGCGGTCCCGAAAAGAATTGATTTGTAAAACACTAAAATGAGGGAAAGAGGGAAACTGTTCACTAAAATTACGGAAACAAATTTAAACCCTGTCCTAAACACTAATCTCAAACCTAGAACTAACCCTTACTCCAACCCCATGTTTAAAACTAACTCTAATGTCATAATCTTCATTTAAGTGTGCGGTTTCCCTCATTTTACTCTTTCCAGCAACACACAGCTGCCTTTTTTGTGCTACAAGAGCGAATACGAAAACCACCCTTTCCTGAGCTCAAATACAACGGGCAAAACTAAAAGGAGGAAACTGTTCACCAAATATAATTCTAACCCTGCCATAAACACGAATTTCAGACCTAACATTAATCATTTCATCCTAATCGTCATTTCAGTGTGCAGTTTCGCCTTTTAATACTGGAAAACAAAAGTAGGAAAAGAGGGAAACTGTTCACTTAAACTATGGAAACTAATTTTAACCCTGCCCTAAACTCTAATCTCAACTCCACAACTAACGCTTACTTTAACTCAGCCGTTACACTAACCTTAACATCCTAATTTTCATTTCAGTCTGCAATTTCCCCTTCCAACACCGAAATATTAAAGGAGGAAAATGGGAAACTGAACTTACCCTATACTTGACTAATACTTACCTGCCGCACACACTTATCTTAACTTAAATCCCAGCCCTAAAACTAACCCTAACGCCTTAATCTTAATTTTTGTGTGCAGTTTCCTTACTTTTAGATTTGCTCAAATCCAACGGCGCAAAACGACAGGGAATGAAAACAACGCAATGATAGGTTGGGTAACCGCGCACTTCGCTCTGCTTGATGCATACAACATGCGTTGGGGTAAAAAAGAAAGTGCGTCGCAACATTCTTGTTCGGGTAACCTGATCAGGGTCGCGGGTTATGTAAACGGGACAGAGTTCACGAGATTACAGGCAGTTTAAAGATGACGAAAACGAAAAAGCTTTTCTAATAAATGGCGGATGATGAAAATAATGGTTTTTAAACAGTCAATAATGGAAAATATTAATGAACTTCAAACTTTTATATTTATTAAACGTTTTAACACATTCTAGCGTTAATCAGGTTGTAAAACATAATTATTTGTTAAGATACTTAATATAGATAACACAAAAGTTTAGGTAATTGTAATACTTATTCTTACCAGCATTTTTTTCTGACCCTTCTGTGTCTACTACACCATTTTAATATAAACTATATTTTTTGGCTGAAAATAACGAATTCTGACAAACTTAGCAAACGAATTGGCGGTCAAGCCTAATTTCCAGTTATTTTGCGTTGGTATACATCAAATCGCAAACTGTCTACTCGTCGCCTTTCGAGGTAACAATTCCTTTCAGTATTTCTTCTATTTTGCCAACGTACGATGGGAAAGTTGGGTCGGATATACAGAGACGGACGAATTCGTTTAGTTCGCGTTCGTCGTTTTCGCTACACCTGCGTATATGGAACGCGTAACTAAACGTTACATAAACTGACATTTCAAATTCTGAACTGCATCAGTTTATCAACCCTGTTAAATACAACAGTTAAACCGTCCAGCATTGCACAGTAGGTAGTTGTTGCTCGTACTATTTAACTTTACGTTACATAAACTTAATTTCAAAGTCTGAGCTGTCTTGGTCTAACAGTCCTAATAAATATCCCTGGTAATTACAACAGTTAAACCGTCCAATATACTACTGTAGATAGTTAGTGCTCGTAAGATTTAACTGCTCAAGGGTAGATTACGCATGTTAAAGCTACATAACGTTCTAACTAAGGTCGTTAAGCTTAATTGACAGCAACATTGCGCAAGATAAAACAAATTCCTGGAACGTTACGCCGAAGAAAAAGGTTGATGTGATTCGTTTCGATTTTATGTGATTAAAACATAACTTATATACGTGCCACCCTTGGGAATTGCTATGGTCGGCGATAATATATGTGGCGCTTATATTCAGGTGGTGTTAAGCGTAGGTTAACGTGTAAATGCATACCATTACTGTGTTGGCGCTGATATAGAGGTGGCACTAAGCGTAGGTTACACTTGTAAATGCACGCTATTACTGTGTTGGCGCTGATATAGAGGTGGCACTAAGCGTAGGTTACACTTGTAAATGCACGCTATTACGGTGTTGGCGCTGATATAGAGGTGGCACTAAGCGTAGGTTAAACGTGTGAATGCATGTCATTACGGTGTTGGCGCTGATATAGAGGTGGCACTAAGCGTAGGTTACACTTGTAAATGCACGCTATTACTGTGTTGGCGCAGATATACAGGTAGCATTCAGCGTAGGTTAATGTAAGTCATTACTCTGTTTTGCTGCAGGGTTATCTTGTTTTGTGGGAGCATTAGTAACAAGATGCTTTCGCCCGAGTATGCCCTTTCGATCAAACGACATTTTTGACAAAAACAACAACATCATGCATGAGTCATGTAGCTGATGACGTAGACGATTGACGTCAGCAAGTAATTGATGTAATAAGCGGGACACTTACGCAAAGTTACACTGTTGATACAACATAGGAAGATGGTCGTGGGTTTTGTTCATTAGATCGGTCGCTATTGAAGCCAGAGACGTCTCTGTTGCGCCATCTTGTGCCTGTGACTTACCACAAAGGAATATAATGGAATATTCGAGTTTATTCTCGTACATGGGAAAACGTAAGCGTCGTTAACACGCGGTAATGGTCAGATTACCGCGCGAACACGCAAGTGGTGTACGGTCGTGTGTCCGAATGGTTAAGGCGACCGATAAATATACCGACTCTTATATGAAACGGTCCTAGTGACGAGCCCATCATGGGTTCGAAACTTAGATCGGTTTAAAAAAAGTTGCGTTATTCGTCCGTGGTTGGTTTGTGCGTCGCCTTTCAGCCGAAAGGTTACTGGTTTAAAACTTGGCGCTTGTTAGTCGGTTGTGTCCTTGCGAAAGACCTTTAACGAACATTGCATGAATTAAGCGGATTAATAGAGATTACCTGAACTTAGGTAATAATTGAGTTCTACTAAATTGAAGGAACATGTCTATCATATACAACACACTGCAATAGCCCCGGTAACCCAATGGTGGGCGCGAGGTGATCTGACGATTGCTCGTGTGTTGATGTTCGCTCCTTGCGTTTTCCCATTGGAATAAACTATTGCAGTGTGTTAAACGAGATGAATAGATTGATATGATTTTCGTTCAGTCCAGTAAACTAGTAAAATCCATCAACGCCTAGTAATTATCCTGTCCAAGAACACAACCGGTAGGTCATACTGTGTGTTTTCATCGTGGAAACAGAAAAATAACCTTAACCAAAACAAAAAATGACATAAAATAAAATTTTAAACTCATCTAAGCTTACAGGTTGGGGATCAGATTTCGAACCTCCTTCCAACCTCAGCGGCATGTACTTAGAGAGGGTGGATGCACAAGAAGTGGCTATCTCCTCAGCACTAGATGTCTCTGTGCTCTGAAACTGGTTAAACAGACACTTTATTTTTCATTATCATTCTTAGCTTAGTCTATTATGGTAATAACAGTTGGTTTGTGGGGATTTTAGTTTAGTTTAGTTTATTCATTTTTGCCCCAGTATTTAAAAAAACAATTTGCTTGTAAATGGTGCAGCGACCCACCAATTATCCGACCTGTACTCGGCTATCACAGTCCCAAACCACACACGACCACTTTCGTCCAGGTTTCATTATGTACTAAAGAATTTTAAAGTCAAACAAAGTCACAACACACGAGTCGGGGATAAAACGGATGAGCATAAGGTTTTAACATAAAACAAACCAAAAAAGGCAACACTGGTTGAATAAAATAAAGAACGCTACAGGTTTATAGCATAAAGTGCTAATGATTTAAAACAATTACAAACAAGAATAAATATCCAAGTCTGCCCTCCCCCCTTTTTATGCTAATAGATCTGTGAGGTAAATCGTAAAATATCATGCGAAAAAACAATTTTTTGTCAATTAAGTTATTTAAAGTTTAGGTATATACAATATCTAAATCAAATGTATTAATAATGGTCGATGCAGTAGTCTTAATTAAAGTTGTTAGTTTTATATCCTGTGCATCATTGTGCATTATTTTATATATTATTGTTGTTGTTTGTTGAAATTTTAATGCCAACATTGGTTTAAAAAATAAACTTGAAAGTATTTGTGCAAACTCTTTTTCAAGGTTTAATTAATTGTTCATTTATGTAATTTACTAATCTTCTGCATATTATCATATAATTATGAATTGTTTTTTTTCTGACTGTTTTCCACTTTATTAATTATAGTAATTAGAACGAGATGTATCTAAGTTTTTGGTTTTCCCCCTATTTCCTAATTAAATAAGTTTGTGTGTCCACTTAAATACTAATGAAGCAAAATGTTAATAAGCTAAGTAGTCTTATTGATTGAATAAAGAAATTAAGAAAATTAGATAAAGATTTAATCCTGGACGTCTAGCGATGATGCATGATAATCTCATTCAGTTGTGTCCGTAGGGAAGGCACTTAGTGGACATTGATAACTAAAAAAGGGTTTTAATCATACACAACACACTGCAATAAGTTTCCATGATGGACGTGAGCGCCGTGAGGTAATCTGATGATTGGCCGTGTAATAATATCTGCGTTTTTCCATCGAAAGGATAAACTTGAATATTCGGTTCAATCTTATGAAAAGTGGCCAAATTGTTAACGTGACTAATAAAGCCCAAAATTTACTTTTTGATTATACTAATCCAAAATTAAGTACTCATAGAACAAAATGAGTTTTACTTATAATTTTGATTCAAGATTAGAAAAAAGTGTTTAGTTTGAAAATATTACTTAGCAATGATGATGATTAATTAAAAAAGTAAAATTATTCCATCAAACATACATGTAATGTAATTATATAGTTTTTTAATCAACTCAGTACAAAAAATGTTATTTAGCTTGCTCTTTAAATATATTTTAGAGCATTTTTAAATTCAGAATTGTTGATTCTAGAAATGGATTGTTATTCTGGAGTTGGCACGAGGTGATCTGACGATTGCCTGTGTGTTATACCCAATTTTTCCATTTACTGTGACACATGATTATTTTTATATATTTCTATACTGTGGACAAAACAGTAGCAAACAGCACAGCCAGTGTATTTTTAACAGCATTATTTTATCAAATTGTAATACCTATTTGTATTTTCTGCTTCTTATAAAGTTCCACCCCATTTACACAGCAGGTACCTGTAAACGAAACATCCTAGCCTCCTCCTTTACTTTATACAACACGATCACCACATCTTTCTTCTGGTATGCCTTCGACGACGTGTATTGCTCCGATCCCATGGCAGCGTAGAAGCTTTCCATCACCATGTTACCCCGTGTCACAATCACATGACCAGCGCTCGAGATGGATACTTGCATCCGTGTGTTACCGCTAGCTGACAACGAAAATAAAGTGTATGTAGCATAGCCAGAAAATAAAAAGCGTATGTGGAATGTGGCATAGATATAACATAAAACGTGTATGTAGCATAGCTATAATATGAAGTGTATGTAGCATATCTGCTACCCTTCAACCTGAAAGGCAACGCAATAATACAGCAAATTGGTAATTGGTTGGGTAATTGTTGAAAGTAAGTAGGTTGAACATTGCTTGAATCTCTGAATATAAGCTGATCTACCTTCATATGTGATCCACTTTTCCTTTGAGTTTGCGTAGCTGTTGGAACCCAGCTCTAGAAATTGAAACCAGTAAAAGGGTGATTGTAATATTACATTAGGTCCACTGTTAGGTAATCGAAGCTATTGCTGTATGTTGTATATGATTTAGACCAGTGATTCCCAACCGCGGCTCCGAGAGCCGCATGCGGCTCCCAGCTAGCCTTTTTGCGGCTCTCATTGACCTTTGAAAATCCCCTAAAAATATTAGTATCTGATTCTAATAATAAAAAAAATATAATTAGTATTCTAAACTTACCCTTGCTTAGTTTAAAGGCTCGGTAAAGAGTTTTAACTTCATAGTTAGAATTAGAGGCAAAGAAAGTAGTGAAAAGGCTGCTATTGTAACATCACTGTTTTCTTAAAGCAGTGTGTTTTCATGTTTTCATGCGGCCCCATACGTATTCTAATATTTGAAAATTTGGCCACGACACTAAAAAAGGTTGGGAACCACTGATTTAGACGTTCAGTCATTTTAATATAAACAAATAATCCAATGGGCTTAAGCAAGGTCGGGCTAATACAAACCTCCCGGTGAAAACGGGTGGAAAAAATACACATCTTAATATTACACATGCAATATGTCATGTAAGTAATAAAATCAGTTAGGAGGAAATTGTTTAAACATGAATTCAAACCGAATTAAACGTGGTTTATTAACTTTCAAAGCCATTTGTTGCAATAATAATGCGCATTGTTGCGTAATGGTAATGAATGACTATTGTTATGTCACAATATACATATGTATTGTTATATCACAATGTGTAACATGTGTTATTAGTGCTGGTTTAAAACTTATTATTTTCACATTTTAACCCTGATATCATGGATT
>CH003379.1:366940-382127 GCA_000149265.1 Ciona savignyi
AATATGCAGTTATTTTTTATTTATTTTTTATTTTATTTTTTTTTATTATTATTTTTTTTTTATATTTATTTTTTTTTATTTATCTAACTAAACACAAAGGGTGCAGCTGACTCGGTGACTTTTTGGTCTTTCGCTGCATCCTATGCTGTACATTGCTATTCATTATTGTATATACTGTTGTCGTTTGTAAAAATGTGATGTCAGCATAAATTAAATAAATTGAATTGAATTGCACAGAGATACTAATATTCTCTACATCATGCCTGCCGTCAGGATACTTACTACGAACATTTAGCATAGGATACAATAAAATGTTATTTTCTAGGTAGGGGTTGATTGCACCGCTTAAGCAGCAAATAAAAGTATGTGTATCAAGCGTAGGACGGGATACAAATGTTTATTTTCGGGTATTGATACTGAAAGGCTGTCATAACATAGGTACTTAGATAAGGCTTTATTATGTCCAGTATTTACGTACTAAAACTATTGCAGTGTGTTTATTACAATGGACATTGTATTTTTAATAAACTCCTTGAATGGGTAAACACAGGGTGAATTAAAACACAATTGTCAGATTACCCTATGCCCACCGCCAGGATACCATAGTTATTGTAGTGTGTTGGATACAATAGATACGTTGCTACAGTTTTTGTTCTATACGATAAACCATTGGGTTAATGCGACGCCCAGTTGGTGCATTACCAAAACACACAATCGATAAGCTAGTGGCTAGTTTCGATCCAACCATCATTCGACTGGGAGTACATAGCGTGAGATTACCAGTGGTACAAAAATGAGTTTAAAGGAAGTTTTTTAATTTAAATTCAAATTTGACCGTAGGTCTTCACGTAGCGCTGCTACTGTCTAATTCTGACAGTTGGGTACCCTATTCTACTTTATAATTTCTCAAACCCTTAAGTTACCGACCTATAACACTTTGCAAGGTTAAGCAACAGCAAACAACTAACATCTGCTATGGAATAAAATACAAACCATCATCATCCATTTAGGCTGGTCCATGAAGTTCAACACTCACCGGAAATACGTGCAGAGGGTTTTCTTTACCAATTGGCTCGATGTAAAACTCAACGGAGATTTAAAACTAACAAGCTATCAAGTGCTGCTGGCAATGCATAGAGAGTCAATAGGTAAGTTTGAAATGTTAAATAAAGTTGGCAACCATAAAAGAAGAAAAGAAGGGAAACTGCTTACTAAAATTATGGAAACTCCGGCCCGTCAAAGGATTTTGACCGGCCCGCAGACTGTATCTAACCATACCCTGTAATGTTGTTCTGCATTAGTAAAATAATATGTAATTAAGATATTTAATACTATTCATATAATAATCCGGCACACCAAGAACTTTATTTTCCCACATCTTGCCCTCCGACTAGAAAAATTGCCCACCCATGCCTTTATCTTTATTTTAGTGAACAGTTTCCCTCCTTTCTTATTTCCCTTACAAAAGTACTTTTTAGTTATGTAAAAAAATGAAAACTTTTATTTTAGGTTTGTACAATGTAGTAGTGGAAGAAATAGGAATAGCAAGGAACAAAGGGGTTTATGACACGACAACCGGTGAAATGACTCCGCATACCAGAGTGTTTGGACAACCCACCTCAGAGGTTTGTGGATGATATTAAAGTTTGTTTCTTTTTTACAATATTTTTCACAAGTTTGGGTTTTAAATTTGGGCTTAAGACAATTTTGATGTTTTTAGCCTGACTTTTTGATTTTTTGACCTTTTAACAAACATCCGTAAGTGTATATTATATAGAGTTTCATCCCTTTTTTGCTTTGAAATTAAACTTTACAATTAGTATTGAATTCTATATTACTTTTTCTTTTTCAATAGCTTTGGTTAAAAATTTGGGCCAAAGGCAACTTTGGTGTTTTTAGCGTAATTTTTTACGCTAAAAGATGTTACATCTTCTTCTATGAAAAGTTTCGCTTTGGAATTTAGACTGGAAAACTTTGATGTTTTTAGTTTAAATAATTTTGATTAAGTTACAAATAACTGCAAGTAAAATAAATTATTATAAAAAAAGGGAAAAAGTTTTAAAAAATTAGTTTTTCACAGCGGCATAAAATGAAAATGTAAATCTTGTAAAAGGTGTTTTGATTTAAAAACTCGCACCTATATTTTCAACAGGAAGAAGGGAAGAAATGTATATTAGTATTCAAACAGTATTTAATTCAAAAGTAATTCAGACAAAAATTAATTACTTTTACAAAGATAGTTTTAAATGAATGTTGTAAATGTTGTTATATTTAAAGTACTACCTTCATTTACAGTAGTAGAAGCGTAGTATTGGTAATTACTTCCTTATTCCTACAGGTCCTCTCATCCCATGCGATATGGAATCAATGGGATCCAACCACCCAGCGATTGTGGTATCTTGTACCAATTACAAACAAATCGCTCAAAAAGCATCTGGTTAGATATGTTGATATGCTGTATGTTGAAGGCATGGGGCATTTACCTGTTTCACGCTACAGACTTGTTTAAGTCAGGGATTATAATAGGTTCTGCAAACTCATGTGTTAATCCTTCTAAATTATCACTTAATATCTTGCTATTTTATTGACAACATTTCTTTAGAATTTAACAAATGAAGAAGTAGCGGTGTTACCAACGAAATGCCACCTTGTTTGCCTGCAGTTTTATGAAACTCTACCGCACCAGAAAGTATTTGAAGTCCAGGTAATATTAGCTTGGTTTTAGGATAGGATAATCATGTTTATCCCTGTGAATGGGAAAACCAAGGGGGTTAACTTACAGGCAATTGTCAGATCACCTTGCGCCCAACATCGGGTTACCGGGGCTATCGCAATGTGTTGAATATGATAGACGCGTTCCTTCAATTTGGTAGAACCCATTGAGCCACTAGGTTCAGGCAATGTCCTTTAAGTGCCTTGCCCAAGAACACCGACTTGCTAGCGACCAGTTTCGCACCTGCAACCCTTCAATTAAGAGGCGCCACAGTAACCACCAGACTAACAGGCCGGACATATTAATTAGGGGTGTTAAGTAAGGGATGTTGGGGTTTGTGAAATCTACGGCAAAGTCTAATTTAGAGTTATATGGGGGTTGAGTTTCGGTTGCAAAAGCATCTAAGTAATGGAGTAAAAAGGTGACTATGCAAGTGTGGATAATTGATTAAAAATAGAATTAATTACGTTCCAAACAGCTCAAAATGAAAATTTTAACAATTGTCAGTGTTTTATTGATCACTTGCCTATACACAGACAAATTTAACTTAATTTTTACGTAAACATATCCAAAATACCCAATTTAGCTGCACATAAACATACATATAATACACATTTTAAAACATTTGTACAGAACACATAAACATACATAAAATACACACATAATTCTAACATGGTTTAACCCCATTATCCCACCCAGTTATGCATGCAACTATCCCGGTATGCATTGTACAATACAAGTTCATTGAATCAGCATGTTGATCTGAATCCAACTGTGTCCAGTTTGGAGTTGAACATGAGGGTGGTCACTATGTGTGAATCAGGTGGGGAACTTACCTTGTTGTCCTTGTTTGGGCGTCATACTTGCATTTTCATTCGAATTTTACAAACATAAAATACAGTTTGTTCCATCATGAGCTTTAAAGATTATTGTAAATTGCAGATAGGGATGTCAATTCCAGAATCAAGATTTATATTCAAATTGAATTGAAAATGACTTTTGTTTAAATTTTGAAATTAATTGCTCGTAGTAAAACAAAATAAGTATTATTTATAAAATTTCAATTCTTAATTTGAAAAAGTCGTCAATGGAATAAACAGAAACCCCCACAAAGTATCACATGCATGCATTCGAGTTTCTGAAACTAATTATTGTATTTTGTGTTTTTTGTTTGTGTATTCATTGACTTTGCTATTGTGTTAAATCTGATTACCTTCTTAGTTTAAAACCCATATTACATTTATTAAAACAATTATCAAAGTAATTAAATCAGTAATTAAACGACTCATTATGTTGCAGGATTAACATGCGTATGCTGGCAAGAACTAAAGTCGAAACATCACGAAAGAAACTGGCTCTACTCGGTTGCTATTTTGAACAAAGACATTTTGCTACATTTTCCATACAAGGTGAGTGTTTATTAGTGTTGATGATACTCATTTGCTTTAAATCAAGGTCTGTGACTCCAGCATTGTCATAAAAAACGCAATATCTATTCTATAAAGAGATATTTTCAATTTTAAATGAACTATAATTTTTCACTAAAAGGCCAAAAAATAGTTCAAAGTTTTATATGATTAGGTAACCGATAATCTGTGAATATACACAGTTCTTTCATTAGTATTCCAACTTTTAAAAAGTAGTCACATTATGGGAGTATGTTAGTCATGAGTTCAATTCTCACTTAAAGTCATTTTTGCTCTTACGTTGTATGACTTGTCATAATATCAAATTTATCCAATTTTTATAATAACCAGATTTTTTTGCTTTTTATTGTACAGCATATCATAGTATCATGTTCATAGGCGCCATGTTTTTAAAATGCGTAAGGGTGCGAAAAAAAAATTCAAAGGGAGAATTTTTTTTTGAAGGTACATTTGTTGACCAATGAAATATCTTTAAAATAACTGTCTTTCAGGCTGACTTAAAGTTGTCATGGCAAAGCGAACTAAGCGCGGTTAAATAAGAAGTAAAATATCCTTAAAAACTTCAACGTTAATAAATACGCGAAGTGTAAAAATTTGTTCTCTCCCCGCCAGCGCGGAAAGGTCCACGATCCTTAATAAACAGACTAACGGTCTTCTCTTTTATGCCAAATCGTGGCCGCCGTGGTTTGCTTTGCGTTTGCTAAAATAACTGATAAATGTCTGTCTTTGGCGTTTCGACATGATATGCCTACTTAAATTGCTCTAAAAAGAGAAAATATACGATGCATTAAATTACAAAGCAGTTTAAAATATTTCTGTCGCGCTAGAACCAATGCAGCGTTTTTACGAATTTAATTATTCCTAAGCGCACTAAAACTGTTGCCACTCGTAAGCACGTTTTTGTTTTCAGTTCTCAATATTAATTGCACTCGGATAAGGTATAACACGCATTTACTTTGTTTCATTACAATGGCAGCTGTTGCATACTTTGCCAATAAATGACAAAGGAATCGTGGATTCATGACAAAATAAAGTGCATTGTTATATGCAGAAAGTGATCATGAATAAAGACGTGGCATATCGTTAAACTTGTTTTTTTTCCGTATCTGGTTTCTGCTCCAGAATTCTGTGATGATAACCTTATTCTATTGTAGTTTTTTTGTGTCTACTTTATTTGTAGACGTTTCGGCTACTTATAAATTCGTTATTTAAACACGGTCGTAAAAATAAACTAAATCGGTTAGGTCCCATGCGCCGTAAAACGATTGAACCAAAATCCAGATTTAGGAACAAAATTAAATACTTACCATTGGAATTGATACATCGTTGAATAAACTCAACATGTTAAGTTTATGAAATTTATTCATGTTTTGTCTTTCGCTAACCTTCGACCGTATGAGTTTTAATGAAGAAATACTTACCCATTTCTTCCGTTGTTACCGATGGGCTTACGGGCAACAACGTATTTGCACGCATCATCATAAAGAAACACGTCTACACTTTTCGCGAAGATGCGAGTGATACAATTGGCGGTAAGATAAAAAATCTGACGTTATGCAGTGAGTGCGTGGTCCGTTTTGAACCAACGTTATCGTTGGTGTATCGATCGAATATATTATACTTATTGGTAGGCCTAAATCGTACAATTTGATATCTGTTTTTTACAAAACTTTTTAATTATCAAAATATGATCAAAAACATAGATCCATCTCAACTAAAAAAAATGGTTTTTAAGCATGCAAATATGCGCGGGTGCGCGGCACCTGCGCACCCGCTAACATGGCGCCTATGATCATGTTTATTCATTTTTAAATATAACCATATATTTGGTCATGGTACGACTGATCATATTATTTAAGCTTGCTAGATTAACATGTTTATTCAATTCTAAGGATGACCTAGCAGACATCCCTGTTTGCTTCTACCCACTGGGTTCGTTACTCGTTGTCCAATGTCCCAACCACTTCCTTCATTTGTACGACACCAATGGTGTTTCATGCAACGAAAACAGAATGAACAGTGGACTCTTCCACATGCTGATACAGGGTTGGTTGGGCGTTGGGTTGTGTCCGATATGAAAAATACCACGGTGTCTGATGTTTTGAAATTAAATTTCTGTGCCGTTTCTGATTTTTTGTCGTAAAAGGTTTTGGAATTGTAAATTACATGAAGAGGTGTCCATACCAGAATTAAGATTCTAATAGGAAATAATAAAAATAAATTTTTGATTTTACAAATTCAAAATTAAATAGTGCGGAAAATTGAGTTTTAATATTTTACTTTTTTTTTTCAATAATACAAATCATGATAAAAAAATACTATTATTTCATGTAACATGTAACATACATATTATTTATCTGAATCAGTGTAGAATTCTATTTTCAAAACTTATTTGGATAAGGACATTCCAAAATACATGCCTGGATTTGTTAATAATAAATTATAATAGTAAATATACTTATAATGGCATCTGGTGAAATGAATTGTTAACAAGAGTCTACACTCATCAATGTATAGGATAGGAAATTTGTGTATAACTCTGTAGCATACATTGCTACACAGGCAAACTACTTGTGCCAACTGTCAGGTTGCCAGGGCTATTGAGTGAAATCAAGCCATTTCTAAAGTTTCAGTTTAACCCAATAATTCACTGTATTCCATCAATTATTGCAAAGTACCTCGCGCATAGACACAACCTATTAGTGGGCTGCTGGTTTCTACCCCGCCACCTTTCAATTGATAATCCAACACACTACTAATGAGCTAACCAGACTGACTAATTAAAAATTGGTGTGGCGAAATAGCTTGGTGGGTTAGTGTGTTGTCTTTCAACCGAAAGGTTGTAGCTTTTACATGCCACTATAAGCCAATAGGACAGACTTGGTAAAATCACACTAAAGTTTGATTGTTTGCAGGAGACAGGTTACCTGAAGTTGCCAGTCGTACTCTGGAACACATCAAGCGTCATCACAAAGCAAGTGAAGATGAACGGAGCGATCATAACTTGCTTCGTGGATCACAGGAATCTGTTCTCTCTGCATCCAGGAGTTACGACTGCTCGTCACTGTGCTTCGACATGACTCATCAAAATTTTGTGTCACTCGAGATTGACTCAGCAAGTTTTTGCAAAATTTTCGCAGATGAGGAAACATCAACGAAAAATAAGTATGATTATTTTTTGATGGGTATGTTGTAAAATAATAAAGAAACTTTTCCTTAACGGGGGAACTATTACTGTTCACAATTATTAATGTATTTGATAGTTCTTGATTTTGTGTTAAAACAACAACGAAAAATAAGTATGACCACTCATTAGATAGATAGATTGTACAAACTTAAGAAACTACATTGATAATGGAAAATAATCGCTATATAGCCACTGTATTTTATAGTACTTGAAGTAATGAGGATTCTATGGCCTACTTTCTTGGTTCCAGTACTATAATGTGCCCAACCATAGACATTTTGGTGCATGATACAAATAAATATGGGCTTTCAGTGTCTGTAAACACAAAACGGAACCTCGTTGATGAAGCAAACATTAGTATTAATAAATGTTTATTATTTTCCTCGTAAATAAAACAATACAGGGGGCCAAAACTTACCCTAGTGCTGCTGGACAAACTTCTCCGTTCGTCGATTTGATTCCAATTTGTTTCACCTGAGCCGTAAATTTGTTCGTTACAAGAAATAAAGTTTACAATTCTGATTAGAAAAAGTCAAGTTTTATCCTGCCTCCTTAACTTAAAATGAATATGCCATTCTTCTTTAGAGGAGTGAAATTTAATGTACTAAAGAAGCAAAAAAATAAACTGAACTATAACACCTCATGTTAAGCATTAGAAACATATTGCAAGGTGGCCGGCCGTGAAGAATATTGACCGGCCTGCAAACTGTATCTAACCATACCCTCTAATTAAGATATTGAATGCTATTCATGTAATAATTCGGCCCACCAAGAACTTTATTTTTTCCACATCTGGCCCGCCGACTAGAGAAGTTGCCCACCCTTACCTTATATACTTTGCAGGGTTTTCATGACCAGACTAGCTGTGTTAAACTCCCAAGCATGTAATACTTCCCATGGTCTTCAGTCTCATATCCTTCACTACATCATATCATCTTCCATTCAACATGAAGTCACACCAATCCTATGCCAACTTCTTATAGGTACAGGTCTGCAGCAAGTTAAACAATTATTGATTTCCTAATCACATAGTCAGTTCATTAGTGTGATAGGAAAGGGTATTATGTTTATCCTGTAAATGGGAAAACCAAGGGGGTTAACACACATGCAATCGTCAGGACACCTCGCGCCCATCGTTGGGTTACCAGAGCCATTGTAGTTTGTTGTGTATGATAGACACGTTCCTTCAATTTGGTAGAACCCATTAATCCGCTGGGTTCAGGCAATGTCTGTTAATGCCTTGCCCAATGACACAACCAAGAACCTGCAGCCCTTCGGTTGAAATAAACCGCCAAGCTAATTAGTCGGGTTAATTTTTATCCCAGGTTTTTAATTTTTTCCCAGTGTTAGGAAAATACTAGAAATGTTATAACATCGGCAAATGTCGACTATGTGTCCAATCTTAAATTACCAAAGCTTTTGTATTTTGCCAAATATGATGGAGACATTGCTCCCGCCACAAATAATACACCCACCCACCCATTCATATACATACCAGTTTTACATCCACAGCCACAGCATGCACAGAGGTGGGAGATTACAAACATGCCATCCCCACCACCATGGTTCCCCTTCTACCTGCTTCACTCTCCACATATTCATTGAACTGGTTACTCACTCAACAGTAAGAACTTGTTGTGAATTGTAAAGTGAAGTTATGTTTTATATTTGGGCCTTAAAATCTGTATAATTATTCATTAGCTAGTCGGTTGTGTCTTTGGCCATGGCACTTACTGGACATCGCCTTAAGTGGATTGTAATGGGTTTTATCAAAACTGAAATAGTGTCTCGATCATACACAACACATTGTAATAGCTTTTTCAAACCAACGGTGAATGTGAGATAATCTGACGATTTCCCATGCGATAATATCGTTTCCAATTAAAGGGGATAAAACATAAATGTTCTATTCACACTTTTACCCAGGAAAATATTTATTTAGTTTTATTATACCTTCTTATGATGCCTGGATGTTATTCTTCACAAATCCAGCTGCTGTGTCTTTGGGGAAAACACTTGAACATTTCCTAAACCCCCTGAATTAATGTCTTAAACGGAGTTGTCTGGTAACCCTTCTCTGTTGACCTCTGGTAACCCTTCTCTGCTGACCTCGGGTAACCCTTCTCTGTTCACCTTTAGTAACCCTTCTCTGTTGACCTTTAGTAACCCTTCTCTGTTGACCTCTGGTAACCCTTCTCTGTTGACCTCTGGTAACCCTTCTCTGCTGACCTTGGGTAACCCTTCTCTGCTGACATTTGATAACCCTTCTCTGCTGACCTTGGGTAACCCTTCTCTGCTGACCTTGGGTAACCCTTCTCTACTGACCTTTGATAACCCTGGGATGAAATGTATGAAAACTGCTGGTGCAATGACGTCCCCTGTGTTTTTTCATCGCCAGAAAAAAACATAAACATCCCATCCGACTAATGGAACAAAGTTTAAAGTACAACCCCCTTCCCCTACCACAGTATCTGCATTAAATTAAATGTCTTGCATATCCAGGGAAACCACCCAGGATGAAGTTACTTATGAGAGCATGTATGGGACATGCAGTGAACTATGTGGATCACTTAAACAGGTGAATTGCTGTTCCAACCCTTTTTTGATACAAGATGGAATTTAGTAATTTCTAGTTTAGTCTTTTTATTTCAGCTTCTTAAAAAAGGTATTCAAAAATACACATAATGTAAACCACAAAATAAAGACTTCTAAATAAATTCCAAACAAAAATAGATTAAAAAATGTCAAAACAAAGAAAACCAAACAAAAAGTAAAATAAGTTAGAATTTCTAGAATTGGATACACATCTCCATATTATGTCTCCCATTTTAATATTTCCCTTTTTTAAATTGTGCTCATATAATGTGTCACATATTCTAACAAACCAGGTTCCAGTACATCGCAGGTTTAAGCAGCCACCACAAGTCCAGTTCAGGGGAGGGGAAACCCCAAATGGAAGCCATCGAAAACACAGGGTCCACGATTTGGTATCGTGTGTACTCAGCATGTGGGTCGGGGTTGTATACTGAGTATGATCTCGATAGCATTCGAGATGAACTGACCATTCTAAAGCAAGGCAAAGGTATGACATGGTTTGATCGTACTTTTTTCTTGTTTTTAAGCTCCTGTATTTGTACTAAGTTCTAGATTTTAGGACTTTCTAATTTTTTTTAAATATCCTAGGTGTTTGAATACACAGCTTTATAATTTTACTTGAAGAAAAACTAAAAGGAGGGAAAGCGGGAAGGAGGGAAACTGCACACTAAAATGAAGATTATGACATTAGAGTTAGTTTTAAACATTGGGTTGGAGTTAGGGTTAGTTCTGGGGTTCAGTTTAGTGGTTAGGACAGGGTTTAAATTAGTTTCCGTAATTTTAGTAAGTAGTTTCTCTCCTCTTATTTTAGTGTTGCCTTTTTACTTGGAAAGGATAGGATATTCATGTTTTATCTATGTAAATGGGAAAACGCAATAAACTTATTATACAGATACAATTACTTCAGGCCCACATTATCGAAGCTATGTAGTGCGTTGTGTATGTAGATGTTTTTTTACTCACCATAAAATTCCTCAATCACGTAAAATACCTTTTTATAAACAAAAAAATGTTTTTTTAATTAAATTTAACATTTGTTATAAAATCCCTTCGATTTTTAGATTAGTTTTTTACAAACAGATCAATAAGATTGGTTTTAAAGCAAATATATCCATGGCTTTTTACACAAATCCAGTTAAAGTGAGTGACCTTACATTATAATACAGATGCAAGACTAATAGTTTAATCTGTAATACTACTATGCATTTAAAATTTAAGTTATCATTATAGCATGCTTCCATAGTTATCAAACGCCGACGTGCGTTGATATTTAAGTCTAATTATTTCTTTCTTTTCAATATCTTTAGATGCAGAGTCTACGAACATCCGTAATAACTTGGCAGATAGACTTATGGATTTGTTTCATCAGTAAGTACTTTAACATTACTAATCAAGCTATATACATACATAGGATGGGATATACATGTTTATGCCTGTGCAAGAGGTGTTACCGGAGCTATTGCAGTGTGTTGTATATGACAGACACGTTCCTTCAATTTGGTAGAACCCATTAATCCGCTGGGTTCAGGCAATGTCCGTAAAGTGCCTTGCCAAAGGACACAACCGACTAGCTAGCGACCAGTTTCGAATGTGCAACCTTTCGGCTAAAAGGCAATTTTGACCCACCATACTAATCAGAAATTGTAAAGTAGTCTAAGAAGACAACCTACAGCCAATAGATAGTGAATTTGTAAAATATTTGTAAATTAATTTTATTTTCAATCAAGCTAATTTATTCGAACCTCTTGAGCAAGACACTGGTTAACATTATCAGAACTTATATTAGATTAAACTTAAACTGTAGTAATTTCTTCATCATATTTAACTGGAATAGCTCCGGTAACCGACAGTAAGTCGATATCAAGGTCTTAGGTTTTCCATGATTGTTGGATTCTATTCAAACAAAGGAAATACTTAGTTAGATCCAACACACTGCAATAGCCAACCATTTTAAAACTCTCCGTAAAGATATTTTCATCAAAAAAAGTTTCGTAAAATATTTTCTTGGCTTAGAATGTCAATTCCATTCTGCTATCATAACCATTGATTTAGTTTAGGTTTAGTTTATTCATTTTTTGCCCTAGTATTTAAAAATGGCAAGCGAATAAAATCACGACACGGGAACAGGAAAAGACGGCAAAACGAACAGTCGTTAAAACACGTCATTGAAAAAAAAAAGGATATAATTTAATAAATATAGCGGACGCGGCCGCCAAACCTAGGCGAAAGAACAATAATGTGCAAACAAAATTTAATTAAAACCAAACAATATAAAGCCCTGAAGAAAAATGTGCGGTAAAGCGCGACCAGTACTGAGGGGAAGCGTGGACCAGAGTGGAAATAGAAAAACCCCCTAAAATGAAATTCCACTCATGTCAGATGACACTATTAGTTTCAAGCACACTTACTTACCAGGGCATATTTACATTAAATATTGTCATTAAAACACACAAATTGCATAACACTAATGCATTTGATACTTATTTAGAAGTGTGAAAAGGAGCACTACAGTAGTGCACCATAGATAACAAAAAAACAATTAAAAAAAATAAATAATAAAAATAAATACATAAATAATTAGCGAGCCAAAAAAATTATAAAATATTTTCACCCCAGCTATTCATTCCACTATCTGTGCACGTTTAGTAAATGTTAAAATTTGTTTATCTAAACTGTTTTAATTTTCCATCAATTATTATATGCCTATCTTCACAACTTATTTATTTAGACACTTTGGGAAACCGTTGTCATCATCTGTTGATAGTATGTTGGGCATAGAGGATGACCAAACCTCTTCAATGCTTTATTTCCTCGATAAAAACGAACGAAACGAGACTTCAGATTACATTATGGTCTTGGTGAGGTTCCTTTAAAATGGATTTTAATCTTTTAAGGGATTAGGATACATGTGCATGTAATTATGAAGACAGTAATGTCAAAACCTTTTTCTGTTTTTAAATTCTGACTGATTTGATAATAGAAAAGAATAGAATGTTCATGTTTATCCCTGTGAATAAGAAACCTTAAGCGTCATTAAAACATGGTTAATATCAGATCACCTCGCGATTAGGTGAGGGGGTGTTATCACAGGGGTAATTGTCAGATGATTGTGAATTGGAAAACCAAGGGGATTAACTCATAATGCACTATCATTAAATCCTCTCCTGTCAACTGTCGGGTTACCAAATCTATTGCAGTGTATTGTGCAACAGCTTCAGTATACGACGATCTAAGCCACCGGCAAAAAAAACAAAATTTAACTTTAAATATTAAATTGTAATGTCTGATCATGATTAATAAGTCCAAGAAGACGACCACAAAGTCTAAAAATTATGATAAAATAGTCCCAAAAAATGATCAATAATTTCAAAAGTATTATTGGCTGTATCCTTCTATTCTTGGCTTCTAGGCATTATAGCGTTTTTCATAAATGCAACATTATTTTAGTTGTATTGAATATCCCTGTGTCTTGGTAATTTGAATTTATTAAAGACTGATTTTTAACTTATGTCATGAAGAAAAACCAACCAAACCTAAAAAAGTTAATATCACGAGTCAATATAGAGAAGGATTTACCAATATAAACTAAACTTTTTTCAACATCCACAGACGTTACTGAAGTTGGAAGATCATTTCAGCGCCCACATCCCCACTCCCACCGACCCCACGTGTGCTGTGACGATTCCCCAATATTCCAAGGATTATGTGTCGGCGCAAATGAGGTCGGTTCACCACGTGCTGACGCTGCTGTGGCTCAAATCTGGACTCGAGGAATCTCACCAAGCGCTGTGAGTTTGGGAACTTTTCCTTGTGGTTTTGCGCACAATTAAACCGGTACCTCTAAATAATACAGGACCTCTAGAATCGCTTGGATCGCTTACTATATTTCGTAATTACAAAAGCCATGATATTAATGTTAGGGGTGGGGTTAAAGTTAGTTCTGGGGTTTTTAGTATTTGGGGCAGGGTTAGAATTACTTTCCATAGCAATCTAAGTGATCCAAGCGCTCCAAGCGGTCCTGTAGTGTTTAGAGGCACCGCAATTAAACAATGTTTGTGGAGAAATACATTTGTTGTCATAAACATATTTTGCTCTTTTGCCTGTCTATTGTAGTGTATATCGGAATTACATATAGAAAAAAATTCTTTAGCAAAAAGTCCGTGAAAAAATTACACCTAGAGCTGTGAGTGGTTTGGGATAAATGTTTTAGTTTTGAGCACAATCAAGCAATGTACAACATGTGCATAAATACATTTGTTGTCTTTAATATTTTGTGCTCTTTGCTGGTCTATTGTAGTGTGTGTAAATTGTATGATTGGGCCATTTTGAGGTTTATCGAAATTTCCCATAAAAAAGCTCTATAGAAAATAAATATATGAAAAAAAATTTGATAGAAAAAATAATTGGTTAAAACAAATAATTATAATATTAAAATTTGATTGAAAAAAAAACTCTAAAAGAAAATGTGTAAAATTTTGTTTTTACTTACAATAATCTCAGGAAATCGGTTTCAGATTCACTCCAGCGAGACCAACCGAACAAGAAGTTCCTGCGAGTCCTCCACCAGTTCCAACTATCATGTAGCGTCTCCTGCTTCCCACTTCCACATGGCTTCCATACATTCCTTGTATGTCTCACATTCAGATGCATGCTTGCTAAGTATGCCTGGTCCGCTGGTGAGTGGTTATTGAACCCTTTTATCCATTTCATGGACTTGAGCCTGAAAAAACAAACAACCGATAAGTGCCACAAACTTTCATCAAAACGTCGGCAACTTATTATTACAATATCACTTTTAATTTTTGAAAAACAAGTATTTAAGGCCCTGGTCCCAGTGCTACCGTCGCCCTATCTTTGCCATTATAATCTTTGTTATTTTTAATATTAATCAAGAACCTTAAAAAATCCCGGTGCGAAACCATGATTACTTTGGTTCCCAATAATCTTTTTGAACCCCCACTTCACCCCCCCTCCAAATCCCAGCACCCACAACAGATGGTAAAATGATGATATCCCCCCCTCCACCTCATTAACCGCACTCCCCCGAGTAACACTCACCCGCGTTTTATCCAAGTTCTCTCCGTTCCAACCTCCCTCGCAACTTACCCCCCCCCTCACACTTCACCACCTACGTATCCCAGCACCCACAACAGACGGCAAAATGATGATAGACACGGAGATGCTGCAGGATCAATTCTTCACCAACATCGACGAGGATGTCATCCGCATCACAGAGGAATTCGTTGCTCGATCATTGGAGGAATT
>CH003379.1:382302-410183 GCA_000149265.1 Ciona savignyi
TCAGTGATCTTCAGGTGACAGTTGAATGTGAAACTGCGTATTTACTTTCTCATACTCGAAAAAGGGTCCGATACTAAACTGAAAATTAAACCACTATTTATCATGATGGTGAGGATAAGATTTTTGGGGGGGGTTGGGTGATAAAGTGATCTTCAGGTGATAGTTGAATGAGAAAAGTATCAGATACCGATTTAAAAAAAACATTATAAAGTGGTGTTTGGGTGACAGGGTTGATTCGATACATTTTGGTTGAAATGTATCGATTAAAAACTAAAGTTAGAACTGAAACTGCACAGTTTTTTTCAAGCCAAATCCCTTGTACCCTAAAACTAAAATTTTTCTTGAAAATACTCAGATACTGGTTTAAACTGAAAATCAATTTAACAAATGCTCATTTTCACACGATTTTCTAATGTGAAACTGCATAGTTACATTTGTCAAACCAGAAAAATACTCAAATATCGATTTAAACCTGATAATTAAGCCATTAAATAAGTATTTATCATGATGGTGAAGATATTTGAAGGAGTTGGGTGATAAAGTCTTCAGGTGACAGAGTTGCCACGATCCACTTGGTGGTCAATTAAAAATCAAATTTAGAGATAAAAAAATTAAAGTTAGAAGTAAAAAAATCAAAGTTAAAAAATCAAAGTTAGAAGTAAAAGTAAAAGTGCACAGTTACCTTTTAAGATTTCCGTAGCAGCCGTAGAATTCTCTTTAAAGTGATTCAGGTACTGATTAATCCAAGAAATGCGTAATTTAACATATAGTTTTGATTTGAACCTTTGGAAAATCACCAAGTGAAGGTACACAACTGATTAGGTTGGTCCGCAGCCAAAAGGTTGTGATATTGAAACTGGGCCCTGGCTGGCGAAGCACTTAGCGGACACTACATGAACCAAGCGGATTATGGGGTTTTACTTAACTTGAAGGAATGTATTCAACATATATTGCAATATCTCTGGTTACCCAAAGGTGGGCGCAAGGAAATCTATCGATTGCCGATGTGAGAACGCTTATCGAGTAAAATGACGGTGTGCACTGTAAAAATTTATTTCATTTTCATAATTGCCCAGTTGAATTTGTTTTGTCCTAGCTTTAAAATATCAAATTCCTTAAACATGTTCATCTAACAGCGACATTTTGTACGAGATACTGAAACGAGCGCACGATATGCATGGAGGTAGGAAGGATGAGGCCATGGCTCCTTTATTTAGTGGCCTCAACCTGTGGCACCATCCCGTGGCACGGTGCCACTTGGCACGGCACCACCTTCAAGTGAGAATGTTTTTTATTTGTTGGAGATTATTACATTGACAATGGTCAAATTCGTGGCCAAGGTCGAGTTACCAGTGCCTATTTAGCGTGTTGTACGATTAAGATGTTTATACTGATTTAGTTCAGCCAATTAATGATTTAGTTTAACTAGTAACTGGTTTCGATCCATTAGCCTTCTGGTTGATAATTAATGCTCTAACCGACCGAACTAATAAGCCAAACAAAATTTAGTGAAATTAGGTAATTTTTATTTACCATCACTTAAAAATAAATTGAGATATTGCTTTTTAAATTCCAAGTTTTTTTTAAAATGTGTTTCAGGATTTGTACAAAGTCACTTCCAGAGAAAGTTCAAATAAATTTGATGTTGCAAATGCAATCACTGCAGAGAAGGTAAATCTTAATGAAGAAATATTCATCTCGTATTATTGGCTCACAGCGAGGCGTTTAACTAACACTGCTGTCTGTCGTACTCCAGGGGATAGGGTTTGCGGTTTACAGTCACGAAGGTTTTCATTTTGATCCTCACCCTGACCACTTTCTGATTTTTGGGGAACTTCATTAATATATTGGGAATTCCAGTTAAAAAATCTCAGAAAAAAGTCACACAAAAATTAGAAAAAGGAAATAAAAAACATTAAGAAATTGTCATAGGAAAAAAGGGATATTTATCCCATAAATAAAAAAAGGTTATAACAGGCAATTACTATATTACCTAACGTCTATTGTTGGGTTACCAGAGCAATTACATTGTGTTGTGTATTTCTACTCTTTCAGTTCAACCCAATACTCTTCAGCAACTACCAAACAGCTGGTTTTGATCCCACAACCTTTCCATTGAAAGCAGACTGTCTAACTGACTGAGCTATCCAGACTCCAGAACCATACTTCATAAAAATTTTGAAACTAATCTTAAGCTTAAACCCATCAAACAGAACGTGTCCTCATATTTATCTGACATCGCGGGAAGCCCTAAAGTACAGAGAACAGTTTCCGTGAAGCAAAACTCAGGTAAGAACTGTCCATAGACTTTTAATCTTTTCCTTTTGGGCAGAAATCCAGTTCCTTAAATGCATTTTGGTATTGTATATTTATGTTTTATGCTCGTAAATGGGAAGCACAGGAAATTTATCATACTAGCCATCGTAAGATTACATTGTGCGCACTGTTGGTATGCTGGAGCTACTGCAATGTGTTGAATATGATGGGCAAGACACTTAACAGATATTGCCCTAATGGATTCTTCAAAATTGAAGGAACGTGTGAACCATACACAACACATTGCAAAAGCTCCGGTAACCCGACAGTGGGCGCGAGGTGATCTAACGATTGGTCCTGTGTTAACCCCCTTGGTTTTCCCATTCACGGATAAACATGAATATCCTGTCCTAATGTTGGACGTTTTTCATGCCCAAGAACAACTGACTAATTGTTAGTTTCAAATGTTCTGGCTGGTGGCTTAACATGGTGCAATAAACTCACCGTTTTTAAAAATTATTTTAGATGATTCAACACTAACAGAGCATTCTACGTTTCAACCGCTGTCTTTCTTTCTTAAATTTATCGAGGAAACTGAATCAAACAAACAAACCCAACCTCAGTCTCTACCAGGCAGATCTCCACAATCAGTTCTAGGTGGGTAAAAGATTTTAATTTTTTTTAAAACAATATCGACTTTATCTGTCCAGCATTTGGCATGGCTACTTTTTTTTGTGGATGTAAGTGTGAGATCTCAATACCAGTGTGTTTGTGCGAGCTAAGAATTCATGGAAATCCAAAACAACATTAATAAAAAAATGTAGGTTACTAATGTTTTATCTAGTAAATGCAAGGAAGTTTTTTTTCACACTGTTAATCAGATTAGCACATGCAATCATGTTACCAAAGCTATTGCAGTGTGTTTTAAACAACCTATTTGCAGTACACAAACAACTAGCTAGCTGCTAGTTTCGATCCCACAACCTTTCTACTATCTAGAAAAGGCTGACACTCTTACCGCATGAGCTATCTGTCTCTATAAAACCAAAACGCAAATGAACCACTTTTACATGTATCCAACCAACCCCTTAGCCCTATACCTACAGAAGACGCCCCAATGATCTATCTGATTCCACCAAACTAAAATGCAATTTAATTACTTATTCTTATATAAATCCTAATCCAACTATTTAAATCCCTCATATATTCCCAGGAATGGTCAAATCATGTTTACTCCCAAAAACCATGGAATCGATAACTCCAAATTACTGATCAGTTTCTTCTACTTTCTTTAATCAACGAGAAATTCTTAATATTGTGTCGCTACGAATATGAACTTATCAAAAGTGCAATTATTTATACCTTTAATGAATTTCTTGCCCTCTGGAAAGTACATATGAAGTTGTAAATTACGTGTTTATGCAATTTGCGAGATTGATTAATTATTGTCAATTTTTTGTCGAGATTACATTACATTAGTATGGGCGGGTTCACAGTAGCCCCGGGACCATAAATTTAGACCATAGAACGCCTGTTACTGCAGTACCCCGAGCTTCTACTGAGATTGGACGATGTTCATCATTACATTATTTCAGTGCAATATTAAATATTACCTATCCCTCTTACCAGTGTTAACCTTGAATTTTCATAATTTTGCCAAAAGTGTTTATTTTTTGTTTTATTAGTGCCATTTCATTGCATAGTTTGAATATACATCTTCTAATAGAATGAAAATCTATAAGTGCTGGCGATATAAGCATTGCCACGCAAAATGCAGGAAACAACTTGATTTTTCTGCATTCTCCGCCCAAAAAATCAAGTGGTTATCGAACATCATAACTAATTACATTTGATTAAAAATACATAATACTGTGAAATTATTGACTACAATAAAATTATTGGATTTAAAACAATCGTTGGTATCAAGGTTTCATCTCAGCAAACAACTGGTCAGTGTTGAACACCATGAATGACCTGGAATAAAAGGTTTGGATTAGATAAGTTATACCAGGCATGGACAACATACGACCCGCATGAAGAGACTTTAACCGGCCAGCTGACTACATTTAACCATACCCTGTGATTAAGATATTGAATAATATTCATGTAATAATCCGGCCCACCAAGGACTTCATTTTCCCACATCTGGCCCGCCGAGTAGAGAAATCGCCCACCTCTGGGTTATATCACTTACACAAACCAATAAAACAGGCAATCAACAGATTACCTTGTGCTGTAGGCACTTACTGACATAGCCTGAACTCAGCTGATTAATGGGCTCTACTAAATTAAAGGGACAAGTGTTTTATACATAACACACCGCAAAAGCTCCGGTAACCCGACAATTGGCGCGAGATGATCTGACGAAAGCCCGCGTGTTAACGCTCTTAATTTTCCCATTCATGGGGATAAACATGAATATCATATTCCATCCTACAACACATAAACAATTCGATTGGGGAAAGCAAAAAAAAGGTTCTGTCACATAGCTAGATAGGTTAGTAAGTCGCCTTACAACGAAAGGTTTTAGGATTGAAACTGATCTCGTGGGTTGTGTCTGTGGTTCATGGGTTGTGTCTTGGGCTCGTCTTTTTTAATGGCAGTTAGTGGACTTGATAGAGAGTTGTGCCATTGAGGATTGCATGTGCGATAACATACCTTGCGTTTTCCAAATAACGGTGATAAAACATGAATATTAAATCATTGCACAATACCCACCAACATATTAATTTAATATCCACCAGTCCTACCTATCATATGCATCCAGTGGACCACTTTGTATATCAGCCTTGTTAAACGACACAAACATCCGGTCATTTGTGAGGTCATAAATGGCGATGTGGGTTGATCCCGACTGTTCAATGGACACGACGTTGGAGATGGCGACCTCTGGTGTCAACTTTCCATGGTATTTCTGCAGTTGTCGCGACAACACCTCGCTGTAACCCGGACACAGCCAGTCCATGCCTGGAAAGAATGATATTTATGTTGTTTCCTCGTAATTGCGAAAATACAAAGAGTTCTAACACAGGGGCAATCATCAGATTACGTCGCACCCAAAGGGTTTCAGGTCCGAAACTGGCTCATAGCTAGTCGTTGTGTCTTTGGGCAAGACAATCGTCAGATCACCTCGCGCCCATTGTCGGGTTACCGGAGCTATTGCAGTGTGTTGTATTTAGACACGTTCCTTCAATTTGGTAGAACCCATTATTCCGCTAGGTTCAGGCAATGTCCGTAAAGTGTCTGCCCAAGGACACAACCGACTAGCTAGCGACCAGTTTCGCACCTGCAACCTTTCGATCGAAAGGCGACGCACTTAAACGCTAGACCAACGAGCCGGACGATTAACGGACATTGCCTGAAACCAGCTGATTAATGGGTTATTCTAAATTGAAGGAACGTGTGAATCATACACAACACACTGCAATAGCTCCAGTAACCCGACGCTGGGCGCGAGGTGATCTGACGATTGCGTGGTTTTCCCACTCGTGGGGATAAACATGAAATCCTATCCTAGTTAATATATCGCCTGAATGCAGTTACTGTAATATACCATCAAAATTGCACGAACCGTAATAAACGATATTTTCAATCCTCGGATGCCAATCAGCAATCGGCATCATATTCTGATCATCGAAGAAGTTCGAAACAGATGCCGAATACTGGACTCCACGGAAACCACGATTTTCCTTAGAGAATATGCCAAAATTAATTCATTATCAATTATTTTGTATCTGAACTTCAGTACAAATGTCGTAAATACATGCAACACACTGCAATAGCTCAGGTATCCAGACAGTGAGCATAACGTCCGGCCCGGTGGTCTAGCGGTTAAGTGCGTCGCCTTTCAATCGAAAGGTTGCAGGTGCGAAACTGGTCGCTAGCTAGTCGGTTGTGTCCTTGGGCAAGGCACTTTACGGACATTGCCTGAACCCAGCGGATAAATGGGTTCTACCAAATTGAAGGAACGTGTCTATCATATACAACACACTGCAATAGCTCCGGTAACCCGACGATGGGCGCGAGGTGATCTGACGATTGCCCGTGTGATAACCCCCTTGGTTTTCCCATTCACGGGGATAAACATGAATATCCTATCCTATATCCTAACTTTTAATAACATTCACATAATCCACATGAAAGGATTTATCCACGGTTATCATTGGATAATTTGTTAGTTGACTGATATTTTACTGTAATTGTTAGATAACTTGTCCATAACTATTACAGTTTGTTTTATATAGAAAATGGCAATCTGTCCTTTATATTTCACCGCGATGTAAGCAAAATCCTCTAAGTGTTATCTAATTACATGCAACTAGCAATATGCAAGTTTAAAACTGGCAATCTTTCGATTGGCAATTCGTTGTTTTACCACTTAGCTATATACGATGTAGTGAATTGAATAGTGGCAGCATTATTCTTCCCTTTCCATTCAATGCAACACTTGCCATTTAATGAATTGTGTTACAGCGTAAAAGGTCTATGCGTCGAATTAATGGCAATCAAGCAATTCACAAAATAAATGCAATGAATATTACACATGAAACAAATCCTTAACCTTTCCATCCCCCACACCGAATATGAGATCGCAAGTTCGTTGAGCATTCGCCAATCTATTTATAGCATCGTCCAGAGTGAAATCGAACTGCAGAATGTCTCTCAAAATGTACTGCGGGAAAATGTATTTGATTAAAATGTTGCTGCTATTTTAGTTTAAGTCCTTATTCCACTATTCTTCGTCTGACCGATTATTCTGGTGGTTTAGTGCGACGCCTTTCAATCGAAAGTCTGGTGGGATAGAAGGACACCTTTCAACCAAACGTCTGGTGGTTTAGTTGCCTGAACTCAATGGATTAATGGGTTCTACCAAATTAAAGAAATGTGTGAATCATACACAACACACTGCAATAGCTCTGGCTATCCTGTCACCCTGATGATTGCCCGTGTTTAGTTTTTCCATTCACGGTGATAAAAGTGAAAATCCTATCCTATCTACCAAAGTATTCTAATAATGACATATCATTCCATATTGCTTATCACAGCATTTACAGTGAAGGGAACTCCAAAGCGAGATTCTTTTCCAAAAGTCTCATCTGGGAAAGAAACTCCAATCTCAGAGATCGCGAGTTTTGCTGACGACATTCCAGTGATCGAACCAACCCATCCTAGAAACAATGGTTGAAATGATGAAAACAATTTTAGCCTGACCACAAACTTTGTCCGACCGGTTAGAATGGTGGTTTGCGCGACTTCTTTTAACCAAAGAGGTTGCAGGTTTAAAACTGGTCGCTAGCTAGTCGGTTGTATCCTTGGGCAAGGCAGTTAACCAAACTGCAACAGCTTTGTAAACCCAGCAATGTTCGCAAAGTAATCTGATGGTTTATCAGAAATAATTCTTCAGGATTTTACTAATAAATAAACTGTACAATGAGCTCATTTGGCCCATGTCGTATCTACAGCTAAAAGGTTGTGGTATCAAAACCAGCAAACCCCAAAGAAAAATATCATAATATTAAACAACTTCACCACCTGTCCAACCGACATTCACGAAGCTGTGAGCAGATTTTCCATTCTCGTCTGTCTGGTTTGCATTGGGATGGTACACGGTCAGCTGAGGATAATTCTTAAATGGACCTATGAACAAACAAACTAGTTTAGTTTAGAATATTTTAGTTCCTTCATTACATTGATGAAGTGTAATGTTTTATTTCTATGTCGTTGATTTAAATTCTTAGCATTTTTTTATGCGCTGGCCAATTTTCCGTTTTTGTCTTTCATTGATTATTTTATTGCCTGATTTTCTGTATTTTTGGTTGTACCATTTTTCTTTAAGTCATGTAAGTTGTTGTTGTGTTTTATTTGCAATCAGCTTTTGGGTATATTGTTCGGTATTCTATAACGAACTTAACCGTTAATAATTAACTGTGTCAATCAATATAAAAATAAAAAAGGATTACATATATGAATATAATTACAAAAGCTACATGACATCCACTATCCACACATTTTTTCCCGCTTCCATTTTTTCTGTGTTTTAATTGTATTCTTTTTAATAATTGTTTTTAGTAAAGAAAAAACAAATAAACTATAAAACAGTTATTTTAACTACATTTTAAGAGTATGCTTTTTAATTATTGTTTTTTAACCAACCAAATCCCAATAAACTATAAAAACTTGATTAAAAAACGGCAAAAATTATTTAAAACATAATATTTACAATTCTTTTTAAAGGAGCAAAAACAAATAAAAACACTTTATATCCTATTTTTCAAATGCGACCCATAAAAAGTGAAACTAACAGGATCGTAAACCCATCATTTCATTCATTACCGTCCATGTTCCAATCCAACGCTCTCAACTGTAGAACCCCCTCCCCAGCAGCCAATGCATCCCCCCATGCCCCGAACATTGAACAAGACCCTTTCGTGAGCTCACCCAACATATGTATGCGAAGGATTTTCTATGGTGTTTAAAATTTTTAATTTCAGTGTTTTTTTAAGGTAAAAAAACCTAAATTAATGATTTTTTGATTATCTTTATGGTATACTTTGGAATACCTTTTACTATACTGTCAAAGAGCAAAAATGCAGATTCAATCGGTTAAGGCCATGTCTGTTAAGTGCCAAACACAATGGCACAACCAAGAAAGCAGCTGTATTTGAATCAACACCCCCTTCCTATAAAAGTCACTCTTAAAAACTGAGTTACCAGACTTTATCAGGTGTTTCAATGGGTTCTACCAAAATGGACAAAACCTATCAAACATATACACAACACACAATATTAGTTCCGGTAACCTGGATGGTAGGCACCATGTGACGATTGGCCATGTGACAACGTCTCTGGCCGTTTCCATTCACAAAGTAATATCTTTACCTTTCTTATTCACACTTTAATAGATTTGGTAACTTGAAGGGGGCACGAGATAATCTAACCGTTAGATTCTAACGGTTGCCCGTGTAATAACGCCCTTTGCGTTTTCCTAACCACATGAATTAACAGGAATAACCTATCCTTATTGCTCACCTTGTAATCCATACCAACGCTGTCTGCCAATCCCTTAATTTCTTCAAGAAAATATCCTCCACTAAACTTCTTGGTAACAGCTACTTCTAAATCACAAGCGGCTTCCAGTCTGTTATTGTTAAGGGTTTTCAGGAGTTAAAAAGCTAAAAAGCGTAACAGGTCACCACGTGCCCACAGTCGGGTTGCTGGTGATATTACAGTATGTTGTGTCAGTAAAGTGTTTTATGAGTCTACCTATGGATACTGTGGCACTAATGCAGTTTAACAATTTTTGGCTTAATCAATCAAATCCAAATAACATAGTGGATTAGTAAGTTGCCTTTCAGCCCAAGGGTTGTAGGTTGGAAACTGGTCATTAGCTAGTCGGCTGTGTCCTTAAGCAAGGCACTTTGCAGAAATTGCCTGATCTCAGTTGATTAATGTGTTTTACCAAAATTTAAGAAATATCTAAATTATATACAAAAGACATAAAAAACAAAATAATGAAAAAATAATGTAAGGTCGGTTGCATTCTCGCAAAAATGATGTAGTCAGCTTACCCCAAATTAGCTACATCTCTAAGAAACCAATCTTGAAATTTAACTTTAACAGTTCCGTTGACAGCTTCAATCTGAATAAATGACACAGAAGTCAACAGAAATAAAAAATGTGAAAGTACTACTGTTTTTATCATATACAGAGAAAGGATAGGATATTCGTGTTTATCGCTGTGAATTGGGAAACAAAGGGCGTCAACACACAGCCAATGATCAGATTACCTCACTCCACACAATGGAGGTTACTAGTGGTATTTTAGTGTGTTGTGTATGATTCAGATATTATATTAATTTGGTAGAACCCATAAATCTAGGGGAAAGTCGGGACCAGTGAGCCACTTTTTCGAAAATGTTTCATAAGATTTCTATGGTTGATGCACTTGCGTTAAAAACAAGTGTTACCAGTGCTACCATATTTGGAGTTTATTTTGATAACGTTTAAAGCTTTTTAAATGTAAGCTGTGCTGACAGGGGCCCAAAATGTACCAAGACTCAAAGTGGCTCAATGGTCCCCTACGGTTGGGTCCTTTGAGCCACCCTATAGGGGCCTTTGAGCCACTTTAAAATTAACAGTTATTTTGATTGTTATTCACATAACTCAATCAATTTAGTTACCACAACCCACTTTAAACAAACAAAAGTTTTATTAACACTTGCTACAGTACTGTTATATTTATTATTGCGAACAGTTAACACTTTTCAAATGTATATTTAGACTGGTCTGCAGTGAACTGTTTTATTTCGTTTGATCTACTGGCGGTACCAATATACATGGGGGATTATAATATTTGTACAATTTTATCAATTGAAACAGAATGTATATCCTGTACAACCGGGTCTACAAAACCATCGGACTTTGGATGTTTTAGAAGAAAGAGATAATTCCAGTTCTTGCTGCAGCTTGCATACAAAAAAGGGCTCTTTTCCCAGTGTATTCTACTTTAACAAAATCATCAACTTTTGAATCAGAAGATAACACCATGTTAAAACCTTTTTCAGCATCCGTCTCTTTATTGCTCTCTAAATTACCCGAACATGTGAATCAATTTCTGCCTAGATATCACTCTTCCTTTAAGTGATGAGAATATTTAGCTTCTGCATCTCTCTTCAAAGCCACCTTGTATGGTTAATCTGTTATAATACTTGACTTCATCTTTTTTCGATTGCTGTTCTTTTCTCCAATTGGAGCATGTGGATGAGGCTGAAATTGCTGTTTCCGACTTACTCCTTCTGGATCTGAAACTGGACTGGTACTGTTTTCTTGCGTAAACTTTCTGGTTCTGGCTAATTAGAAACTTTGCTTGGCAAAAACATGTTCTGTTGAACAGATTTCTTTTTTCATGATGACAGATTCCAAAGCAATTTTCATTTCAACTTTACTGAAAGAAAGACCCATGTGAAAATTTCGTTTTAAGGGGCATTTTTAATTTGGGTAACTTCGACTAAAAGAATTTATCCTTAACTAAATTTCTGCAAAAGCATATTAATTAACATATTACCGTATTGCAGTTTGCATACTAGGTGTTTCGTTAAAATAAAATTTTTAGGCTATTCAAATATGAAATTATGGTATAACCTATTGGCTGATAGGCCTGTATTGTACAAGTATACTTGTTTTTAAATGATTAAACCATAAAAAAATTATTAAAATCACGATAAAATATTAACACCAGCCTTTAAAAGCCCGTCATTAGGTACGAAGTAATGGTTCATTGGTCCCTGTAAAAGGTGGCTCAATGGTCCCTACCTACTAAGTCCAACATTTTTTTAAAATTACCAATAAAAATATAGCTTTGATTTTTAAACAGTCTACTAAACAGAAACAGTTACCTATACTCTATCACTGACTAAAATTATTTAATCTTAACAATATGCTGCCTTATTGCTAAAACGAAATTACGATTGGGAGTCATAGTTTAAAAACAGTACACAAAACACAAAAACAACTACCACTTCAACAATATTTCCGCGAACGTCCCGCCATTTTCTACATAGTAATCAGTTTTCATAACGATTCGATTCGTGATTAAAATTGGCGCTAAAGAGTTTTCGTATTGATTTTAAGTGGGGTGGTTCAAAGGTTCCGCATGGTCATGGGTGCCGACTTTCCCCTACTGAGTTTTCATGGTGTCTTCTAAGTGCCAGGCCCAAGGACACAACCAACTAGCTAGTAAACAGTTTTAGACCTGCAACCCCATACTGAAGGACAACTAACCCACTAAGCTATTTGGTTGGGAAAGATATTGTAGAAAATAGCTCAATTAATTGCGAATTAAATTGACTGTATTCCGAAAGTTCTATTCAATCTATTTTCTTAGACAAGTACTTACAACTTGGTCTTCCAGGTAACTCCATACTTCACTCATAAAGGCGTAAGCTTCCTTCTTTAGCAGTATTCCTTGGGCGACACCCATCTCATATGGCGTCCCTGTAATTATACCAATGAGATATACTATGTTCGACCCAACAGCTCAGTCGGTAATGCCGTGATTTTTAGCAGAAAGGTGGTTGGATCGAAACTAGTTGCTGGATTGTAAATGAAGGTTGTGTCCGTGGGCAAGACGAGCACGACTAAGATTATTTAAAAGTAAACTGAATTATGTATTAAAATGTTAAATGCGAACATTGATTGTGTTCAAAAGGATGTGTGTGTGTGTGTGTGTGTATGTATATAGACACTATTAACTACCATAGGGACTGCAGCAGTTCTGATTCTGAAAACCAGCTGGTAAAACATGACGATTGCTCTTGTGATAACTTTCCCGCGTTTTTTCATCACTGGGGTAAAACATAGATATCACATCCCATTTACATTGTAAACTATCATAAAAAGGCATGTTGACATATAGTTTACTTTGGGTTATTTATTTCTGCCCTAGTATTGAATAAAGATCACCCGTTTGTTAACGTCCAATGGGTTTTCCCATTCACGGGAATGAACATGAATATCCTATCCTATAACAGCAAAAAAAACAGATCACCTACGCAATAACGGGAACTGCTAATGCAAATGTTAATGTTAAGTAAAATAAAACAAAATTTTATTGAACGTGTTACTAACCCCACACATGCAGAACTTTCAGGGCCGCATTTCCAGGCCCTACTGTGTAAAGCTTTCCGTTTTTAGTAGAAGAAACCAACGTGAAGGCGGGTTTTTCAATTGGGTTCATGTTCGGTTGGGCGGTTGGACTTGGCTATAATTAATGTAAGCAAAAACATTTAAAAAGGTTATGTTTTAAACCGTCACTATATAAGTTCCTTGCCACAAATCACGAACGCGCTATGAACTAGTTTTGCTTCCATACCCGTTCGATTGAAAGTGGACACGCAAGCTATACGACATAGGATATTCATGTTTATCCCCGTGAATGGGAAAACCAAGGGGGTTATCAAACCGGCAATCGTCAGATCACCTCGCGCCCATCATCGGGTTACCGGAGCTATTGCAGTGTGTTGTATATGATAGACACGTTCCTTCAATTTGGTAGAACCCATTAATCCGATGGGTTCAGGCAATGTCCGTAAAGTGCCTTGCCCAAGGACACAGCCGACTAGCTAGCGACCAGTTTCGCACCTGCAACCTTTCGATTGAAAGGCGACGCACTTAACCGCTAGACCAACCGGGCGGACATGCCCAATATGTGCAGAAAAACTTATGCCGTTTGACACCGAAATAAAACTTCTTTATGTATTGCTTTGCAAGTGTTAAGAGTCGGATAAATCCTGGGAAATTTATTTCCATTCCCACAGTGATAACCTACATTTTTAAGAATTAAAATGTACCTTATGAAACATCCGACCAGATAATCGATCTTATCTTAATTTATGCCAATAGCTACCGGCCCCTACAAGTTTTAGGTTACCAACCAACTCGGCGGATGTAACGATCTTAACTGCGTATAACAGAGAACAAACCTTCCCCGAGCATTCAGATGCAGAAGTCCCAGCCATACAAAGCCACAAAACGAAACAAATCCAATATATTTTCATTTCCAAGCTATATATAGCCTCCTTTTTAAACAATGAAAATAAAAAGTCAGTTTAGTTAATATATATTTCCCTAGTATCAAAAGCAAAAGAGTCCGGCCCGTTGGTCTAACGCTTAAGTGCGTCGCCTTTCAATCCAAAGGTTTTAGGTGCGAAACTGGTCGCTAGCTAGTCGGTTGGGTCCTTGGGTAAGGCCCTTTACGGACATTGCCTGAACCCAGCAGATTAATAGGTTCTACCAAATTGAACGAACGTGTCTATCATATACAACACACTGCAATAGCTCCGGTAACCCGACGATGGGCGCGAGGTTATCTGACGATTGCCCGTGTGTTAACCCTTTTCCCATTCACGGGGATAAAGATGAATATCCTATCCTATCCTAGAGTCAGTCGTTAAAACACATCATTTAAAAAATGTTATAAATATTAAATAAAATTAAATTCATGAAACGTCCAACATTTTTGACTCAATATTTTCTTTACTAAATATCCCTATACTTTTGCTACGAGGTTATGTTACAACCAAGCAAGCATATGCTCTTTTGAACGAAATGCACACGCGATTTATTATGTTATGCGTAAAACAAATACACAGTTAAGCAGCCCTGAGCTAATGATTGCGCTATATCACGTGCATGTTTGAATTGTACTTGGTAAACATGAAGCATTAATCCGTGGTTTATCAACCTATTTTAGTAAACATGCACTTGTTATTTAGACTACTGCAATTGCATTTTGATACACATGTATTTGCAACGTATTGTGTTGCTAAGATGTATGTCCCCGATGTAGTAGTTCCGTATTTAAACATTTGTTTGAGTTTTTTTGCTCCGTTATATTAAAAAAGAATAGCCCAGTGTGTTGATGCGAAATCACGAAAAAATGGCAAAACTACTGTGTAGAAACACGCAAATAAACACACAGGGTCTAACAAGGAAAAAAATGACGTGACCGTTAAACCTTAATATGATGATTGCCTATGTCCTTTACGTATTCGTGACGTAATCTGACGATTGCCCATATAATACCGCCACTTACGTTTTCCTAATTACACGTATAAACTCGAATATCATATCCTAACAACAACGATTGTGGTCAACAAATGCCAATTTTCCATCCAAGTAGTATCAAAGTGGCAGCTTCATGATTTAATCTTCTCATCTTGCAATGGTTAATTTAATATTCTTTGGGACCTATTTTGCTGCTTAATTTTTTATGGCATTTTGAATTTTCGTAAAGTTTTACATCACAGTGCGTGTTGATATGCATCAACTAATCTTGTTAGTCGTCTATTACGTTCCCACGATGGTATTCCCAAACAATAATAATTGTTTTGTTGGCCTTTTGACGATATTGCATGTTGTTGAAATCAGTACATGAATTATATGACAGAGCTCGACATGAAACTATGTGAACTACCACAGGGTAGATTAACGTTCGAATGGCAGTTTAGTTAGATTGATTTTACGGCCAACCGACAGTGCTTATATCACGTTATGGGAGATAATAATTAAAACAATTTAGAAATATATGGATGCGACCGTAAAACCTAGTTGCTTTAAAATACAAACTCGAAATAAGTTGATTTAACAGACAAAGCTCTATATGGAGGCTAGGTCTAACCTTGCACAAACACTAGATTTGTAACTCCAGCCCTTACATTTCCGTATATTAAAATGTCATAATCTTTATTTCAAAGTGCAGTTTACCTCCTTCCCTTTGCCAAAATGCTGTACGGTAAGGTGTTTACCCAACAATAACCGTGCATTAACCCTTTAAGGTCCATTTCTCTTACAAGTTATCCGACGAAAACTGTGGATAAATCCTTTAATGTGGATATCCCTTACCAATTTGTTAATGATAACTTTCTAGCTTAATATATCCGATATTAGTGTAGAATAATGTGATGCTGTAATAACAGTATAAGAAATCATTTCACCACCATACACAGCCAAGGTTTTAAAAATCGATTGTGGGCCAGTTTGTTGGTGCAGGTTGTACGTTACACTTACAATCACAAGTATTCCAGCCGGGCCGGCGATTTCGGCACAATCTAGGATAGGATATTCATGTTCATCCGCGTGAATGGGAAAACACAACTATGGCTGTGTGTTATGTATGATTCACAAGTTCCTTCAATTAAGTAAAACCCATTAATCCGCTGGGTCCAGGCAATGTACGTTAAGTGCCTTGTCCAAAGACCAAACAGATTAGCTAGCGAACAACCCTGCAAACTTTCGGCTGAAAGGACGCACTAACCCACCAGACTAATCAGACCAATGGGTTTAGTATTGAAACTCATCGCTTGTTAGTTTGTGTGGTGCTTGGGCACTTGCTGGTGTGGTCGTTGGCCAAGGCACTTAGCGGAAAATGTTTGAACCTAGTCGAAGGGTTGTACTAAAACTTCAATTATGCCCAACACGTTATATTAGAGCCGTAAACCGTCGATGGGCGTGGAAGTAGTGTTATGATTACTCGTGTGATAACGCCTTTACGTTTTCCCAATCATGATGCAACATAAATATGCTATGTATGGCCGAGTGGCCGAATGCTTAACGCGGCCGATTGTATATACCGACGTATATACACAAAACGGTCCTACCACCAGGCCTATCAAGGGTTCAAAACTGAACCCCGTAAAAAAAATTGCGCACAAGTATGGACATTTTTCAAATTTAAACGTAAGTGATGACAAACACTTTGTATTATCATGTTACAATTTACCATTTTTTATTTGGACATAGTTCTTTGCCTTACTATTTGTTACATCTGATGGTCACATAATAACCAAATAAATGAGGGGAAATTGGAATAAACTTGAGAAAATTGTCGCCGTAAAAATCGCACCAAAACAAAGACTAGACTTAAATTCAGTATAAAATTGATCTTGATATGGAATGCAAATGCTTAAAATTTGAGCTTATACAGTTGTAATGTATTGCAATCAAATATAGACTATCCTACGAAGGAATATTTAGTTAATTTGGTCTGTTCGTTATAGATTATTGTTTATATAATAAATGACTTGATGATTGGCCGACACTTCATCTGGGCCGGTAGACATGTGTCGCATGCGTTAACATCCTTGCTGACACAGTTTAGAAGACCAGATGACAGCCCGTCAGTTAGTCCACGGTCGTTTTCTTTTCAAGCTATCTAGTTTTATCAGTTTCTAGTATTTTTGCCATATCGATTTGGAAGTCTGTTATTTTTCGACGGTTCGTTTGATTATGTGTCCGGTTCTTTACAAAAAGAACAAATGTACTAGAAAAATAGGACAGGCGGCTATGGTTAGATCATTTGGGAAAAGTTATTCATGTTTCTTAGCATATTTTTGAAAACTTAGTTTAGATATTACAGTGTCCTTTGATTAGGTCGTTATTAAAACAATTGTCAAGCTACCATAACTTACCTACATTGCTAGTAGAAGTATACCTATTCTGATGTCATAACCAAAAACGTTGGTAGAGCAGGGTGTAGAAAACTGGTATTCGACCATCATAACATAAGTAAGGCACAGGTCTTTGGCGACAAATGAGCCAGAAATGTAGTCCTAAAGTACCTGTTACTACCATTTTGAACTTTACCTAGGTTTAGCGGTCGCACGCGCTATATTTATTTACTTATATTTCTTTTTAATTTTGCCGTGATTTGATTTCTTTGCTGTCATTTAAAACTATAGGCCAAATATTTAATACTAAACGCAAAAAATAATACTAAACTAAGAATTACACAATAAACTACACCATATATTTTGCATTTATTGAAAGAAAACTATTGTGAATACGTTATTTGGATACAGCAATATACTTTTGTATATGCATATACATATAAACTAAACTAAAAACTACACAAAAAACTAAACCATATATTTTGCATTTAGTTTAAGAAAACAATTGTTTATACGTAATAGAGGTACAGAGATTGAAGTTACAAAAGTAACCTTTTTTGGATCTGGGATGTGGTAGGGTTTTACTAGTGGTTTGAGTTAAAGGAACCGAAATGTACAGTATTTTACAACAAGAGGAAGCCCAGACTAAAAGCAAAGGACTTTATGGAGGGAAATCAGTCTGTATCAAAGCTATATCGGAACACACACTACGTATTTGTGGTAAGTGAAAGCGATTCGCCCGTTTACCCATTTTTTGACTAGTTTTAAATTTAATACCGACTAGCTTGTTTGTTAGTGCGTTGTCTGTTAGCTTAAGAGTTAAAGGTTCGAAACGTGTCGCGAGCTAGTCGGTTTGAGAGTTCTTGAGCAAGGCAATTAACGAAATTTGTCTGAACCCGCGATTTAATGGGTTCTACCAAAATAAAGAAACGTCTCAAGCACACCGCCGAAATAGCTTCGGTAACTCGACAGTGGGCGCGAGGTAATCTGACGATTGCCCGTGTGTTAACCCCCTTAAGTTTTCCCAGTCACGGTATAAATATGAATATCCTATTCTAATACGAAAGAGTAGATCATGGCTTGTTATTGTTCTTTGCTTAAGGGTAGAATGTGGATATTTTTAAACGTAATCATGCTATTTCTATGTAGTAAAAATAATTGCTTTTGCATTTCCTATGATGACTAATTTTTAATTATTTCTGCCCTTTTCGTTAATTATGTGATCTTAAGGAAAACATCATTTTTATTCAATTAAGCTGAAACGCTAATAGAATATGGTACAGCCAACTTGTAAAATAGATTGTACGAAACATAAACGTTTTCCTTGTGAAAAATTACTGGTGTCAGTTTAACTCAATAAACAACCGCGTTTGGGCGACATCTGATAAGTTCTCTTTAGAAAAAGTGCGGACAAACAATGCTACTGAGAATAAATTTTTAGAGAACTTTTTCGTTTAGTACTAAACCCAAAACCTCAGTACGTTTTTGCAGGGGGGAGTTTCGGACCCATTATACCGGAATATGTCCGTTTTTATTTAAACATTTCATGCAAGCATGGTAGAATTAAAGGTTTAGATTTTTAGGTTGACACCAGAATCTTTTGGGCATTTACAGTTTTGTCCGTTTTAGAGTTTAGACTGTAGACGTGTTGCCGAATGGTTAGAACGACCGATTCGTATTCCAATTATACCAAAAATGTTTTTTGGAGACGAGACCACCAACAAGAGATCGAAACTTCGCCGAATAAAAATTCATCGATGCCTGAGAACGATTGTGTGATTGTGTGGCTAGCTGGCTAGCACGACCGATTCCTACGCAGAATCCATTTAAAACCGAAGCAATTAAACAAGCTTTCGATACCCCGGTTTGATACTTGGTCCGGTAAATTACCCCAAAAATTCCACTAATGTCACCTCGAAGTAGTAAACATGGTTGTTTAATCACTTGTTACCCATAAAATGATTATGCCCACTTTTGAATTATCATCATGCCCACATTCGCTACACATTGCTGCAGTAACAGCTTGTATTTAGATTAGGTATAGCCAACTTTAGTGTCTAAGGGCATTTTCTTAACCACCCCATAATCGAATAATCGTTCGTTAAATGTATAATATCCAATAAAAAATAGGATAGCTGTATAGTATATGAAGTAGGTTTTGATCCTTTACCTTTCCGTTGTATGTCTATATCGGGCTTACCCACTAAGCTAGTTTGTCTGAAAATGTTAAAACGATTATGTAAGTAGTATTCGTATTCGCATATATAACTAATAAATGAAGCATAAACATACGGGAGGCTCAAATTAATAGTGATTTCATGGAGGCACAGTATCCGACGGTGTCGTTACCTATATGATCATAGATTATAGTGTCGATTGAAAAGCCTAGTCCATTTCAATCGTACCTCCCACGGGTATAATACTAATTCTTAATGCAATGATGGCAGGCTGAATTAAACCTCTAGCCCACCGTACGGAATTGTCGCTGCTTATCGAAATTTCCCAAAAAGCAGCAAACGGTACGCAATAAACTCACTGGATCATAAAGGAAAAACCTTAGGCCACTTTTGACCATTCAGAAGACTTATATGCATTAAAAATTAGAAAATGTCATCTAGTTATAATGTTGCTAAATAAGTGTTGATGGTGTTTAAACTGGTAAGGATAACAGTTTTTCTGTGCCGAATAATTAAACGTGTGCGCACAGTAGAAAGAAGCACACTATACCCATAGGTAGTTTTAGTATTCAAATTCCAGCCTTTCGTTTAATAGTCTTCTATGACAACCATTCTTTGGCATAAATTACCATATCCGATATAAAGTACTACAGAGTAATTACATGCGTGAGGGCAGTCGAGGTAATGGAACAATTTCCACCCTAAGGACATTTTTGGGAAAATATTCTGCGACGCTTAATGCTTAGCCTGAAAAAAAAACAGATTAAATATAAGGTATAAGGTGAAAAAAAACAGATCAAATATAAGCCAAATAATTTTAAAAACGTGTGGACGTTGTCCAGTTAACTTCAACACTCTACATCACCCAAATATCCTTTTTTGGGAAAGTATTTTGCGACGCTTATTCCTTGACCTAAATTAACAGTTTAAATTTAAGAACTGCCGAATAATTACACGCTTGCTCGCGAAATTATTGTAACATTATTAGAGTTATTACTAATCATTATTCGAGTATTTCGCGACGTCCATACCGTGGCCTGAATTAACAGATCAAATATAAAGAAGTTCACGAAAATTGTTTTGGGCTGTTAATAATCGATAAATAAACACAGATGCTACGGGACAAAGACTATTTCGCCGCCGTGGCCCCTCAAGACCTTTCCCGATCGATCGCTCCCTAAGCGCGACTGCTTTGATCGAATTAATTGAAATGACGTGGCTTAAGCAATTGACGCAAAACTTTTGCCGAGTTAACTTCCCTTTATCAAGGTCATGTGTTTGTACAAGTTTAAACATTTTTCTTGCTGCAATGGTAACCGGGTATATTGCTAAACATAAAGATAAATCGGTGTTTTCTTAAGTAGACACTTAAACGGTATAGGTTCCGAGTGGACTCTTAAACGCGATAGGTTATGAAAGTAGGCCATAATGGATCGTTTTAAGCATTGCCCTGATGGTATTGCTATCATATTCGCAAATATTTCGATTGCGTGATGTAGTAAGGGCATTAGTTTTATTGGGCCATTTAAAAAGAAAGGGTTAGGACGGACAAGGATTCGCTTTTACTCCTATATTGATCAGGGACTTAGTTGAAATTGGACGAGCCCAATCGAAATAATGAGTTCTGCACTGTGCCAGGACTAGACAGGAGACTTTTACTTTGTGGTTAAACGCCTGCGAGTTTAATTTCACCACCACCGTAGGGTTGCGGCCCGGTCAAGGTAATTTAGAAAGTCGTGGTCCGGATTGAAAGGAAAGGATAAAGGGATTAGGACTTCTGCTTGACTGGAGTATCAAACGTTACTTTGGCTCGTGTGGGTTGTTGTTTGCTTTCTAAAGACACGGATTTATAGGATTTTGTGAATATCCTTGGTCTCTTTACTGAATCGGATTTCAAGTTTTAACATGTAAGTAATGTGTTTTCTGTTTATTGTTTAAATACCTGTTTTGCGTTTTCCCGGTACCGCTGTGCTGCCGATAAGTAATGTCTGATAGGTTTCGATGAATTTAAATTTGCATGAATATACGGATATTGTGTAAAAGGTCGTTTACTTTTCTGTGTTTTAACTTACAGTTCTAGAACAAACATTGACTGTATATTTTAATGACTTAGACGTGATTGAAAAGTTAATCAAACAGAGTAAGTTAAAAATCGGATTCACTTTAATATAAACTGAGTTCGATTTTGTTTTATAATGAGCAGAGTTACTAGTTTTTTAGCCTACCTTTTAAAAAATTAAGAAATAGCCTACTTTATATACCGGTTTTGTAATACTGTGCTGTAAAAACAACTAATTGTTCAAACAGTTTGTTGCTGGGACTTTTGAAAGTTAAATTTGTCTTTTGTATTTACATAATGTATTATGATAACACTAAATTAGACTTGCGAAGGATGTATTCCAATCGTTAAATTGTTAATTGTAATGGCACAATCGTAAAGAAAAGAGTGTAAAATATATATTTGCTTTGAAAGATCATAGAATCGGAGAAAAACATTAGAATTGAAAAATCATACCTTTGTGTAGAATATGCCAAAATAACGTTAAGAACAGTTTATACATTATTATCTTCCGATTGTGTAAATGAAAATATTGAGCACACAATCGTTCAGTTAATGTTATATTCCCTTAAAACAGCAAGTTCATAGCATATAAAAACATTAAAAATGGCTCTGAATCGTACTTTAGTAAATAAAATGCTGAAATAGAAAAATAATAGTCCGATTGAAGGACCATTAAAAAATTGAGTTTAATTATATCTGGTCGACCGCCAAAGAATTAACAGAAAACCGGTGAAGTTTTTTTTTATTTACTGAGCGAAGTTTGAGAATCACTGCCTAATAGCACCACCTAGCTGATAAAAAATGCCACCAGCACTTATGTTGTGAAATAGTAAAGAAAACCTAATACGTTGCTTTAATATTCTTACATTTAATATTCTCACATGAAAACAGGTTTGGAAAATGTGTCGCACATTTTTACACTTTGTTACAATCACGTGTCGCTTAAAATATGAATCACAATGATGTATGAGATTATTTTTGTTGGGTTAAGTTTCCAACCATGGGTGAGCTCGCCATTATAACCGTTTTAAAGTAGAAATTGGTATAATCGGTTAAATATTTATGAATGCCTCTAATTAAGGTCTTTACACTAAACTACGCTTTACGACCTGTCGTATATATTTTTAACCGGTAGACGGCGCTAAAACGTCATTATATTTCACTTTCATTCCTCCGATTGAATGTGAGCGGTTGTGTGGACGTTTGTCAAGCTCGATCGATTCGTATGCAGTGCGTCGTTTAAAACGAACATAGAAACCACCACATCACGGGTTCCAAACTCAAGTAGCTCACTTTTTTTACAAATAGAACAGCTGCATTATTTTTTTCGCTTCTTCGTTATATCACAGAGGATTAGCACGGATATATAATTAAACAAAATAACGAAAACTCGACAAAACTCCAGTTATTTTAACACGCTAGTAAATATACATTGTATAATAAGGGGAAATAGACGTGTTGTTTAAATATAAAAAAGGTGAATTTTTTGCAGACTTAATTAAATTTATGTTGACAAATCTAGATTTCCCCCCATAATTATACCTAGATTTTTTCTGGTATTATTTATTAAATCTAGAAAAAGAAATATAGATTGAATAGCGTAAAAGCAACCGAGCAATAGACTCAGCCGGCAAAGGAGAACTTGCGATCAATCCACAGGTCCTTGCTCGAGGCCTGCCCGACCAGAAACAAAATCGAATTGTTTTAATTCGCCGCAGATTATTTCCAAACGTGCAATCGCCCGATTACCTTGTGCCCACCGCCGTGTTGCTGAATTGACATAATTAAGACATTCGTACTGTTCTAGTTTAACCTATTAAAACATTGGGTTCAGATGATGTCTGCTAAGGGCCTTGTTTAAGGTCACAACCAAATACCTAGCGGCTGATTTTGATCCCACGATCTTCTAGGTGTCTTTAGACGGTTTTATAGCTAACGCTTTTATACACTGACTGGCTATACGAACAGTATACTTCCAACGCTAATATATAATCCTGGATTTGATAATCCTGCGTTCTACAATTAAAGCCGGACAAAAAGCGATCCAAATCAATAGGTAGGTTCAAAACAGGAAGTTACAAAAACACGTAGCTCAGAGTCCGATAATGTTTTGTTCACCTTGAAATCTGATAAATCGAAATCATTAGTAATGAGAGACCACGAAAAACAACATTAAAAAGATATTAATTCCACAAACAAAGCGTAAAATCCCCTTGTCCAATACGAGGCACGTAACACGATTTGTCTTTGTCTAATTGCTTTAATGCACATAGAATATCTCGGCGGAGGTACCTAGGGGTGCCTTCATTGGGAAAGATCAATTTAATTTTGCAATGCCGAAACCATTGCCAGCTCATTGTGCTTGCAGAAGGAAAATCAATCCCATGCCTACTCACCCACGGCCATATGGCGGCCATTTGCGCTAGTTCCAATCATGAACCTTCAGTTCAAATGTGCGAGTGAAGTAGAGTTCAATAAGGCAATCAAGTTTAGTACTTTTTCTCAATTCGAGGCGTTTGATATTAGTTTCAATAAGTATGAAGATGAGATAATATGAGCATTTCAACAGATATGGCCGTTTAGTCAGAGCTTTACTTCTATCGCCTTGCTTAAAATTGCAAAGTCTTTATAAATAATTGATAAGTTCTGTATAAATGACTTTCTGCGCAGTTAGGATATGATTTTGCAGGTTACTTAGCAAAGGCCAGATTTCCATTTTAATAATACAAAACTAATTGGTTCTTAGCGTGCTCTAGTTGGCTGGCTTTCCAATTTATCAGGCAGGTGCTGCATTTGATCGAAACACACGTTGCTTCTATTTTCAAAGCAATTAGAAATTCATTGGATTTTTTTGTTATCGAGTATGCTGCCGTGAAAGTGTTGGGAAAATAGCGAAAGGCGAACCACTCAGTATTGGTATATATTGAACGGTCGATTTATTGATACTACAGTGTATAGCTAGCTCTATGTACAGGCCCATATAGAACCCATTATAGCCTTTATGTACTAGTAAAGCTAAATAAGAATTTATTTACAGACATTTTAATTAAAAAAAGTTTTGAAAGTCAAGTATTAAATATTAAACTTCAGCGTACTTTCTTTAAAGTTCATATGTACAAAAGTAAGTTTCCAACAGACCATTAGCAAAGTTCACCTTTCGAGTTTAGATGTGTTGCCAGGTTAACTATCCAATACCACTGCAACTGCCTATATTCGCCCTAAGCGCGTGAACAAAACCCACCACAGAATAATACAGAAGAAAATGCTACCACTGTAACGGGCCAAGCTACTTTGTCAGTACAGCGGCAGCACACTTTGAGATAGTCAGATAACTGCAGTGACGGTAAAGATATGCAGACGCCTGCTGCCAATCTTGATTCGGTGAGTTAGTCAGAAACTCGCATGTCGGTATGTAGTGCATTGTCACTACAGTCGTCTTAAAACCAGGTGCAATTTAGCTCTATTCCGAACAACATAGCGCTGGACAGGTGTTTTAAGATGCTATATATTTAGTTGATGTTAAAAATGAGATAAATGTGGATTGACATTAAAAAATTGAGACAAACTTGTCTGATGGAATGCATTTCATTGCCGGGACAGGCATCTAATGATAAGTTAAACTTTATTCCTGTTTCAAACAACATAGCGATGCAAAGGTGTTTTAGAATGTTATAAATTAATTTAAAAGTGGATGGACATTAAAAAAGTGGTTTTAAACTTGCATGTTGCCATGTAGTTCATTGACAGGACAGGCGTCCAATGATAGTTTGAAGTTTAGCTCTATATTCCATAAAACGTAGCCTTGCAAAAGTGTTTTGGAATGCTTTATGTTAGTTACAAGTATAGATGGGCATAAAAAAGTATGGAAACTTGTCTGTTTGTAGGTAGTTCATTTTCAAGTCAAACAATCAATCAAACATATTTATTTGTTAAACACACAAAAACAAAATAATAACGATACAAAAATAAATTAAACTGAAGTTTAACAAGGAGGCAGAAACGTCCAAAGATCAGATGTAGTTCAGCTCTGTTCCAAATAACACAGCCATGCACAGGTGTTTTAGGATGTCAGTTTACAAATACCATTTGAGCGCCTACGGCCAGACAGCAAGGTACCATGTTTTCAATCGATATTCACCGTTCGTTAGATCAACATGGCGAGATACATTTGATTGTTTCCACATCCGTTTTCAGACGGAATTTATGTGTGTACGCTCACCAAGGCCAAACAAGGAAGGTTGCTAGCCACTAGTCGGGCATTTATATTAGGTATTCGTATAATTCAATTACTTCCAGCACTTTATGCTTCTTGAAGTCCGGCAATACAAAGGTCACCGATGCAAAAGTTAACTTCAATGGAAAGGTTTTAATGTTGAGTACAAGCGACCTTTAAAAAGTGTTTATTTTACAGATTTTACTCCAACGAAATTAAGTACATGGCCGATACGGCGTGTTCATCTGTTTTTTTAAAACAGCAGAGTTTTAATTGGAGTTTAAACCTTAGTAAGACAAGGTAAATTAGGCAAATGTCGTCTTTAACAACACCCGCCAAGCATTTAGGCAGCTCCTGTGCCGTTTTAAGCCAAGGTATGTATGTGTAATGTAAAACCAAGCAATAGCTAGCCTGGTTTATAAATAGAAACGCGCAGTTAAATTACCAATGACGTAGTAAACTATTGATTTAGGAAGGTTTTGGTAATTTTTTAATATACCAAAATGAATGCGTCTGCTCCTAGTTTTTAGCTGCTCTTAGGCTTCAGCTGCTCTTAGGCTGGAAATATATGAAAACTACGTAAACTGAAACCCATAATTGAGATCGTTCATACCATTAGTATAACTAAGTGTTTTAGACTGCTTTTAGACTGAAAATACGTAAACACGAATAAAAAACGAAACCCATAATCGAGATCTTACATATACTCATAAAAAAGATATTTTAAACACAAAAAAAAACATTTATTCGGTTGTTTTCTATATTTCTTGGCGTGTTTACGAGTTTTTTTTGTTTATGGCTGTTTACATAAAAAGCATTGTAACCGATCTATATATTAGTGTTTTATCACCAACAAGTGTCGGTTGGCTTAAGAGTTCTGGTATCACTGATAGTCTTTAGTCGTGCTGATTATTTCGATGAGCGAACTGTCTGTGTTTGTTACCGTTGCGAACTTGTGTACGCAATGTATATGCTGGAATATTATATGTTTAGATGCATTAAAATCGTACTTTTAAAACGTCACTTTTTACCAACATCCAAATCGTAATTTTTAACACGTCATATACATTATTGTCTTAAAGTATGATTAAACCAAAGTGACAAAAGGAGTCGTTAATTCATTTGCACCACTTTCCGCGTGAAAATAGTTCCGTATTAAGGTTACAAATGGTCGACGCCATATGGGAAAACTAGGGAGGTAGGTTTTGTTTTCCATATCAATTATACGCTAATGAACCAACACACAATTGCCCCGTAAAGTACCCCTAAAAACTGAATCTAGTCGAATGGTTTATGCAACTGATTTAGATCCCGATTTCTGTATAAAAAACGGTATTAGAGACAAGGCCATCATGAGTTTATTTTTTTAAATCTGGCTCAGTAGTCGTCCTAAGACCTTATTAGTATGTAAATCGGTATATGTATCGGTCGCGTAAACCATTCGGCCATACGACCGTACAAACCTAACCTTTTTTGTGTTTTTTTTATCGAGCTAAGTTTTGAGCCCTTGATGGGCCCGTCTTCAAGACCGTCTTTTCAATATAATCTTGTATACGGTTCGGTCGCGCTAACCATTCGTCCACACGACCATAGAATCCCAACCATTTATTAAATTTTTACATCTGGAATATTTATAAAATGCTTCACGTGGTCGGTTTATCAACGTCGTTTTAATAGTTATCGAGCGAAAGCAGATGCTGTTTATAATTCATTTCTGACGGCCGTGAAACCTGCAAAACGTGCTCGCATTGCATCGCGTAAATCCCACGAAATCCAGCTCTCGTCTTATTTAATTAGCCCCTAGGTTGCACCGTGGCTAATGGTTTGATTTAGAGAGCGATCGATGGGTTGTAGTAGGACGCTCAATCTCGAGCTATCGATCCCGCGCCATACTCCGCGCTTTTCGTTATGCAAATTCTAACCCGAGCGAACCTATACAAGCCAAACGGAAAACATTTATTAACCCTTTAGAAACGATAAGACCAAATTTGGCTTTTTTGACATGTGCTCATTCAAAATAAAAAATCTCCTTTTTTTCTTATCCAAACTGCTAAAGTTTGTTCTCTTTGGAACGCTATATGACATATCTTTTGAAAAATACAAAAATAAACATAACTTTGCATTTGAAATTTTTAAGTAAAGTTTAGTGGAATTTTATGACTTTTTTTGCTCTAATTTTGAGGGGGAAGCCTCACTACAAACGTTTTTTTCTAATACTACGCCCAAAA
>CH003379.1:410283-440251 GCA_000149265.1 Ciona savignyi
TAAAATCAGTTTCGCTATATGGGATGTCCCGGATGTGATCTTACCTGTATTTTTTTACATTTTGGGGGGGTTTTGAGTATCTTTATAGTTATAGTCGCAATTTGGTTCAAGCACTTCATTTATAGTTTATTTCAAAGAAAATTAGTAAGAAAAAGAAATGTGTACTTTATAGTAATCTAAATTTCTATTCTAACATTTCTTATAATAAAAAAAAACGAAAAAAAACTTTGGGATGGGTGGACCTGTAACATGAAATTAGTGACGTAATATTATTTTGATGACGTCATAAAACCAAAAGTATAATATAATTGTAGGAAATTTGTTTTTGAGTAACTTTGTAAAAGTAAGTTAGACTCTATTGTAAACAAATCAAAAACTACAACATTGTATAAGAAAGAATATGACGTGGACGCAAAGATAGTGACGTCATCAAAAAATAAAAATTTTAGAAATTTTGGAAATTTTATTTGGAACAACTCTAGTGTTGAACATTTTGCTCTAACTATAACACGAGAGGCGCTAGAGCACTACAAAGCGGACTCGGTCAAAACACGCAAACTGCGCAAAAACAATCTCGTTTCTAAAGGGTTAAATACCAACGTTTCAATGTTAAAGTTTTAAATATAAATACAATCTTCCTTTAGTTTTGCTATTCTTTATGTAAATTTTAACCCGAGCGAACCTATACAAGCCAAACGGAAAACATTTATTAAATACCAACGTTTCAATGTTAAAGTTTTAAATATAAATACAATCTTCCTTTAGTTTTGCTATTCTTTATGTAAATTTTAACCCGAGCGAACCTATACAAGCCAAACAGAAAACAATTGCTAACTATTGCACATGTCAATTGTAAAATACTGAAAAATGGCGATGGTGATAGAGTAGTGTATTACATTCTATTACATTTATAGACAAATAAATGTACGAATGCTGTTCTTAGCATTACTCCTAATGCATTTATAGAAATAGTTAATTACTACGATTATTTTTCGCTTAGTGTATTATGTTATTACCTACTACAATATACTATTAGGTGATAAAGCAATTTAGCACATTCTATTACATTTATAAGCAAAATCATGTAGGTATGCTGTTCTTGGCATTACTCCTAATGCATCTATAGCAAAAAGCGTATTTGCGATAACTTTTCGTTTAGTTTATTAAGTTATTGAAAACATGTTATTTCAAAAAGTAACAGGGGTTAAATTAAATGAAAGCAAAAATCATAGCAAAAACTTATTTACAATTACGTTTTGTTCAGTTTATTATGTTATGAACCACTTATATAGAATTTAAATGGGGCGCGTTCGTTAAATTAAACTGAAGTAATGCAGAAAAACAGCAAAACGACAGGGAAAAGCATGCCATGATTACAAATCAGGTGCACAAAATATGCGAAACTAATATAAAATCCGTTCAGTATTGCTGTTATTTAACAGACTGTTTGATAGCACTAATATCTTACCAACGACTAATCGCCATTATAATCGATATGCTATGAGAGCTTCGATTTTTTACATGGCGTTTAACTATCTATTCCGTGTTCAAATGAACAAATATAAATTGCAAGCACGTCATTGGAGTTTCTACGAAATGTCTGTGGTTCATTTGTGAACAAAATAAACCTTCAAATCCGCATCGTATAGGTGCGTCTGCTGCGACATAATCATCAAAACCGTCATTGTTTTCCTAAATTTCAATTTTAATAATCCACAATAACAGTTTATCCCCGAGGTGGAGAAAACGAGTCGTTATATATTGATATATAGCGTTCAATAAGTCGACTTTCTGGAAATATGACGATGCATTTGTGTTTTGGGTTGGGTCCGGAAAAAAAGCGGAAATTAACCCCTCTCATAATGCCAATCACAACCAACAGAAGTCTGCAACGCCAACCTTAATGCCAAACTTTAACCCAAGCTCTAGCGGTCTATAGCAAGGTTGCTTAACATTTCACTGTTTACAACAGCAAACCCCCTGCGTATATTGATGTGTAGTTTTCTCTTTTCCGTAATTTAATCTTATCCTTGCTTGATATGTCGGTATAATAACCACTTGATATGTCGGGCTCATATCACTCTTATGCTTCTTTATTTGCATTAAAAACAACTTCGATATAATTAGACCAAAAAACACATTGATTTTCGTGAAACGCTTTTAACAACCACATACCGGTAGCAAAAAATAGTTTACAGTTTTGTATTATAAAGTTTGTTTAAAGACACAAGAATTCGTACCGTAACATTGGTACTAGAACAGGGCCAGATTTTTGAAACAATTCTTCACGCTATTAATAACACAAAGTTGGTAAAGTAAATCAAAACCTGCAATGAACTTGGCTAATGTTATATCAATGTAAAATCGCAACTATTCAAAGATAACTGGTGTTTTTATCCAAAGATAACTGGTGTTTATATCCAAAGATAACTGGTGTTTATATCCAAAGATAACTGGTGTTTTTTTATCCAAAGATAACTGGTGATTTTTTATCCAACGATAACTAGTGTTTTTATCCAAAGATAACTAAAGGTGTTTTTTATCCAACGATAACTAGTGTTTTTATCCAAAGATAACTAAAGGTGTTTTTTATCCAAAGATAACTAGTGTTTTATTATCCAAAGATAACTGGTGTTTTTATCCAAAGATAACTGGTGTTTTTTTTATCCAAAGATAACTGGTGTTTTTATCCAAAGATAACTGGTGTTTTTTTTATCCAAAGATAACTGGTGTTTTTATCCAAAGATAACTGGTGTTTTTATCCAAAGATAACTGGTGTTTTTATCCAAAGATAACTGGTGTTTTTATCCAAAGATAACTGGTGTTTTTTATCCAAAGATAACTGGTGTTTTTATCCAAAGACTATTGCAACTATCTAAAGAGTATACAAGCTAGTTAAATATAGATTTCAGATCCCCTTTCTCGGTATAGCATTACATATTAAGTATGACCATTTATGCACGCCGGTGCTTTCCTACGAACTGGCGATTGTTAAGCTCAGAGGTCACGGCTTGGAGTGCATAAGCGTAGTCATCATTAGTGAACGGTCAATGGATTTAGAATAATCCTGATGGTCGAAAGTACAGTGTAAGTGTTGACGTCCAACCTTGCTAACTATACGTATCACTGTATACCCTGTCCATTGCACAAAACGTTAGATTTAAGTTTTTAATGTGTTTGGACGCAGTTTACTTTAATGGGTTGGGTTATAACTTTGCGCTGACAGTAAAAATATCGTTTGCGTGATTTAGGAAACCGTTAGTTGGCGCTACGGAGTAAAGCGAGACTCTAGGCAATTCGGTTAAAAGCTTAAGATATATAGACGGTTCAGCATTTTAGAAAAAGAAATATGTAGCGGTCTGTGTTTGAGAGCTTTTACAATTTAGGTTTGATAGGGAGAAATGACAAGTCTTTAAGTTTTTTATAAAGATAAACTTTCTATTTCCCTGCAACCTATAGCCTTTTGCAAACCATGTGTTAACCGTCTCTTGCGGTTTCCCATTCACTGCGATACACATAAATATCACAACCTTAACCAAAAAACTTCGATTAAGCAGTTAGCGAATATCAGACACGGTAAAATAACGAATACCAAGTTGTCCTTACATAATTGTCCCCACAACTCTATAAAGTTGACGGTGAATTCCAAAATCAATTCCATAAAAATGGTTTGGCGTACGTACACACGACTGGAACTTAACAATGTTGTTTTGTTTCTTAACACATCGCTTCTCTGACGTGTATGTGGTTTATATGGACGTAATACCGAGGGCGGTAAAATGAAGTTTTTGAATATTTCTTCCTTCTAGTTAAATTGAATTTTATCTGAAACGTCGAATAAATTTACGTTGAAGGTTTGAAACTATTATGGGCTCGTCCCTTAGACAGTTTTTGTTGGTATGTATATATCGGTCGTGTGGCCGAATGGTTAAAGCGACCGATACATACACACACATATATATATATATATATATACCAACTATGCAAAAACGGTCTTAGGGGCGATCCCATCATTATTTCGAACCGTAGCGCGGTAATAAAAGAACATACCTCTAAGTTTACGGAAGAGAAATGTAACGATTCGTTTATTATCACTCAAGATCACTTAATATACCGTTTAACCAGTTTCAGTTATAGCATTTTGAACATAAACACTTTTTACCGGGGTAAGTTTCGAAACCGTGATGCGCTCGTTACAAAGACCATTATGGTATGTATGTCGGTAACCAATGCACTAATGGGATGACGTCATTGACTGACGTGACCACACAACTGAATATTTGATCTTTATGTTCTAATCAGTTTTGTTGGCTTGCTCACAATCGAGTTGAATTTAAAATTCACTCGTTTTATCTCAAGTGCGAAATCTTGTTTACGTGTACAGCGCGTTAATACTCAATTGCCCGCAACCTCGCACATCTCAACTGCGTCAACCACGCTTTGCTTGTCTCTTGCGCTTTCTTTCCCTTTATGTGCGCGTCTCTTTTACCGACGACACACGCTCACAGCAACCCAGCCGTATCTTGTCCGCTCCGTTAAGCCTAATAACTGAAGGGCTCTACGGAAGTGGGAATAGCGATAAGAGATAGGTGCCGAGTTTTAGCTGCATTTAGCTTATCGCTGTACAGTTAATAATAAGTTATAAAACAGGGTTTACCGTACGCTATGCATATTCCAAACAGCGCTACAATTTTTTTAAAGAACACCGGCTAAACTATTACAGCATCTCGAAAAACTAATGTACGTCGCCTAGGGCTATAGTGTATTGGTTTAAAGTTATGTTAGCAAGGATATTTTAGTTAAGCGTTGGTCTATTAACTTGTATCGAATTTTAGGCAAAGCAGTGGGAATTTGTTTTGCATGCTGAAACCGGGTAACATGATATAGCATGGAGGTAAGAGCGAGGAATCTATCTATATTTATTCATATTTTGGTTATATTGCTTTGAAAAAGAATATGCAAATAATTGCAAATGATATTTTACAAATTTATAAGTGTTTTTTGGGATTGTGGAACTGACCCATCCGCAGTGTGCTTTGTAGGGTTAGTGTGGTAAGTTCGCTTTGCACACTACACGTATTCGAAATTATCCTATTTTAAATCCCTGTGATTAGTTTCGATCTTGAAAAACGATTGAACGTTGCCATAATTTACGCTCAGATGGGCGCGTGCTGACAGTATGTAAGGACGCATGCTGAGACGAATCTAAAATCGCAGGAGTTTTATTTCAGTTAAATTCATCAAAGAGAACATTTGCCGTGACGTTAGTTGCAGGGTAACGTAACCCCAAACACGTGTTATACTGGGCCTAATTTATAGAATCGAGAACTTGAGATATACGATCTTTAGTGCGAATTCCGCGGCCACATTCTGTAACACAGCGAGGCCTATGAAAACGCTCTATACGCCTACAAAAGACCCTGCGTATCAAAACAACCTCGAAAGTGTTTTGACTGTATCGTGTTATAGGCATTATGCGTTATAAATTCAAGAGTGTACTAGAATAACAGTTAAAGGGCTACATTTTCGGCAAGGATTGCGTGCGCATGATACAATTCATCACAAACTACCCGTGAAATAGCCAATAATATTTCTAATGAATATGTAACAGTTCATTTGTCTTGGTACATCAACGTTTTAGAATATTTGTTTACTAGACTTCAAAATAACTAGACAGAAACGCGAAAATATCACAACATGACATTCGTAGATTCGTTCAGCATTGAAATCATTGCAATTTAACGCTGTAACGCAAAGTTAACAACGTAACTGTGGCAATGTATATTATATCTCAATCCTATCATTGAAACCGACTTATTTATATACATTTACGCATTGGATAGCTTGGGTGGGCGTCTGTGTCGGCTACGCATGTGTTGCCTTATTTGAAGCATTCTGTAGAATGCTTTAGAAGTGGCCGTTTCTCCTTTGAAATTAACCGTTTAATGCTTTAAGCGATTAGCTTAAACATATAAGGTGCGACTTGTTTATTTGCCTCGACGATCTTAAAGCATTGAGGTTTGCAATACTCACATTGTGAATTGTAGTTTGGAGTTGTTTCATGTCCGTGTGTCTCGCGGGATTGGTCTTGCTGTAAGAACCGTGCAGTTGGCTTGCCGTCAACTGCATTTAAAAGTTCAGCGAAGTTGAAACTCGTGCCTGCTGTATTGTGGTTATGTAAAAGTTACTCTTGCTATTTGTTTAATGGGAAGCTGTTTATCGGAGTAGACTGTCTGCGAAGTTGGTGCCAGAAAACTGGTCCCCGCACTCCCATATGTGAATATTTGTCGACAGCCACACTCATGTTAAAGTTTGAACATTAATTGCGAGGCTGCAACTCATCGCTGGATAACACTTAAGTCCCAGAGGACAGTGTATTAGCGGCCACGATAATATTCCTAATGCTAATTGTATTATAGGACTGAAGAATGACCCACCGGTTGACGTTATACCGCTTGCAAGACCGAAGCAGCAAGAACGCTATCCCCAACGAAATTGGAAACAAGATCCGGCCCGAGAAGGTCGCCCCACTTTATTTCCAAACGAACCCTCAGCCACACAAGGGCGGATCACAAACGGCAATCAACGAACTCCACAAAACGGCGACGACCTCGCTCAAGACCCGGAGCTAAAGAATTCGGACGCTCAACAGGCCAAGCCTGTAAACGGAATACTAAGCTCGGGCAAGACACCCGCCTCTGCTGCTAACCCTGCCGCCGGTGCACAAGGCACTGGAGTTAATTGGGCGGAAGTTTTAAAAGCTGCCAAAAACCAAAACAAAAAGATGCATGGAACGAGGAAGCGGAAAAACGCCCAGCAGGACATGGACAAGGCGGAAACTTCGCTTTTATGCTTGTCGCTGAAAAATCCTTTCCGGAGAGCGTGCTTGAAGATAGTAGAATGGAGGTAAGGGTTTAGACACAGCTCGTTGTTATACTTGACCGTTTGCACTATACATAATTTGGGTATTTCTTTATTATATGTCCTAGTCGGTTGTGTTCCCACGTTACCTGAACCCAGTAAAATGGTGGGTTCTAACAAATTGAAGGAACGTCTCAATCATACACAAAACACCGCAATAGCTCCGGTAACCCGAGGTGATCTGACGATTGCCTGTGTGTCAATTCCCTTGCATTTTCCCATTCACGAAGATAAACATGAATATCCCATTTCCTATCCACCTTATTTATAGATAATCTGGTTATTTCTCTGCATTATGATATGTACTGACGATTGCCGTGATATCAATCTCACGATTGCCGTGTGTTTAGGCCCCTTGCGTTTTCCCATTCACGGGGATAAGCATAAATACCATTTCCTACAATACACCTTACGAAGTTAGGGTTCACAGTTCAAAGAGAAACAAACTACATATTGTCTGTGTTGAAATAACCAGACTGTTATATTCTAAACGTATAATGTTTTTTTGCCGGGAATACAACACCTGCTGTTAAATTGCTTGAAATCTAAAATATTTTATTCGGAATTTGCATTTGAATTAGGAAATTAGAAAAATTGGAAATGGGGAAACGGAATACCTATTTCTCCATACCTTCTAAATATTTCATTGGGAACAAAACAAAAATATCAGTTGACGCGTTCGAATTGCCGACTTTCAGTTTCCACATCGACAGTCGTAAAATACATTTCACACTCCAGCTAAATCCAATGTCTTCCTTGGCAAATTTGAGCTTTGCTCAATCAGCTGATGATTAGTCAGTGGAACACGCAGCTGTTGCATCGATTTAGTGTTGAGCATGCATCCACTGAACCTATTGATCCGTTCCTTGCATAAGCAAATCCCCACGACATAAACTTGATCAAAACTGCAACTATTAAGAGTAGCTTTTAGACAAACCTAAATGATTATTGTAGGTTACAAAGGTACATAGACTACATACAAGGATACGTACATAAACTGCATAAATGCGTATACAACACAAATGGACATACATAAAATGTATATATATATATATATATATATATATATACATGCACATATATAGACGAAAATAACAAACTTGACCAAAAGGGCAACTATTAAGAGGCGGAAAATACAGAAAATAAGGAAAAACAGAAAATTTGAAATTTTGAAATTTGTACTAACCCTAGCTCCTTAATACGGTACTAATGTCAAAATTATTATTTAAAAAAACGGATCAAGTTTTGAACTTACGGTAGATTAGTTACTAAGTCCATTTTTTAAAATCGTTATATGAATCGGTTTCGCTAGCAATTTGGATACCGTTTAACATCAAAACTATTAAAAATCCTGTAATTTTAACTCGTTATCAACCCAACAAAAGGGAATAGATGTTTGTGTAGTGTTTTTAGCTCTGTTGTTTTAATTTCTTTATTAGTGTAGTATCTTATTGTCGAATTTGTATTACCCGATGTGACACAGTAAGAATCATTCCTTGCATATATAGTCAACTAACATCGTGGAGTTGTGCGGAATCCCAAAAGGTTGGTCAATAACACGTCGATAGGGTATTCACGGAGATTTACTTTAAACGATTTAACACGAGCGCATTGCTTGAAGTTATTACTCATGCTAAAGGAGTTTATACGTCTCAGTCATATAAAACACTCTGTTAGATTAAATTATTGTGCAAGAGGTAATCTGAAGATTGTCCTTGTGATAACGTCCCCGTGTTTTCCTATTCACGGGGATTAAACAAAAACATTCTATCTACCAGTTATTACATATGCTAAAGGAGTTAAAACGTCTCAGTCATATACAACACACTTGGATAGCTTAATTTAAACCCTAAACTATTGTGTACGAGGTAATCTAACGATTGTCCGTGTAATAACTCTCCTGCGATTTTCCATTCATGAGGATAAAACGTGAACATTCTATCCCGAACTATACATGGAAAATCAATGAAAGTTTTGTATGTAAATTGTTTTCTCAAGCAGTATTTTGCAACCAGTGTGCCGCGACCGCCAGTCAATGCTAAGTGTGCCGCGGGAAAATAATATTTTTTCAAACACAGTTTTACCAAATAAATTTTTTTTTAGTTTTTGCAAATCTAAATATTACGGCTACCAGAAACTTCGCTAAAATAATATGAAATGTAAAATAGCTTGTCAGAATACCTCCCATTGTACAATTATGACTGCAATGTGCCGTCAAATTTAGTAAGTTTCTAAATGTGCCCCTCAAAAAAAGGTTGTGGAGCACTGCTTTCAAGCAAACGAAATTTGGAACGATAAATCTTAAAATTTGGTTCATTTTTTCAGGCCTTTCGATGTTCTAATTCTCCTTACGATATTTGCAAACTGTTGTGCTCTTGCAATCTATGTTCCTTTTCCGGGCGAGGACTCGAACGAGACGAATGAGAAACTGGTAAGTTTTTCTCTGGCCACTTAAGACAAATTTAATGCTTCAAAGTAAGGAAAGCATAATGTAGTAATATGCAAAACAGTCACTACTGCTTTGTGTACTTTTAATTTTTAAATTAAGTTTCTTTCATAAATCTTTGTTTGAAAATTAGGTAAAATACCGCCTTGATATTAATTTGCCATAGAACTTATCTGGAGTTATATCTGTGCTTGATTTTCAAAACATTTCTGGGCGGTTGTTTATTGTGCGTGTAAAAACCTAAATCCATTTAAATATACATATCAGTTATACCTACGTCACCCCGACTGTGACTGTGGCACGAGGTAATCTGACCATTACCCGTGTTAAAACGGCAGTCGTTGACACACAAAAATGCAGCAGAAATCGGGAATAAACTAGGAGGGAAATAGGGAAGGAGGGAAGGAGGAAAATTGCACACTAAAATGAATATTATGGCTTAGGATTAGTATTAGGGGTGGGGTTGGAGTTAGAGTTAGTTCTGGGGTGAAAAATATTGAGAGGTTTCCCTTCTGCATTTCCCTTCCCACCCTTTAGTGTTGCACCAGAAATCGTGGGTACTGAACCATTGCTGTGCATGACGCCTTGATATTAATTTGCCATGAAAAGTATCTTGAGTTCAGCGCCCGTTAAGTTTATTTTACGAGTCACTGCAACTAATGTTGTGACTTCAAACGATTTGACTGTTCGTTGGGTTAGAGCTAGACCGTTTAAGGATGGGATAGGCTAGGATGGGGGTCACAATTATTTGTAAACAAACGCGTTTTAACAGGTAGATTCTATGTTTCATAGGTGGGTTCATACAGTTTAAAATTAGATTTCTACAGTTCATATGTTTATTCCTACAGTAGATTACAGTTCATAGGTAAATTCTTACAGTCGTTAGTTTAGTTTCATATCACTGCCATACCCCTCATATCCACCGATGGTACACGTCAACTCTAACGTAATGCACACATATCCACTGATTCTTTCACGCCAGTCCATTCTCCTCATATGGTGTAACATGCTAGTTTTAACCGTTTTCCCATAACTATGTGTCTACGATAAACAAGAACACAGCTCAATCCACAGCACGATTAGCTACTGAATCTTCCAAATAATTAGGAGGAGGGAAAACTTAGGAGGAGGGAAACTTTTAATAAAATCAAACATTATGAAACTAAGTTAGTGTTGTTTAAGTGAGCAGTGTTCTTTCTAACGTTTTAGTGTTGCCCCTAAAAATCCGTTACGGAATTTTGACTTTTTCAACGATGCGAACGGAACAACGTTGTCAAGCGGACACTTTGTTCCAGTATTGGTTTGGGGAGGTATCTTTACAAACTTAATCCGATGATCTATCACCCACGTTTTATAAAAAATCGTTTATACCTTTCCAAGTTACCCCTAAAAATACACCCCACCCGCCAACCCCGGTTAAAGTACCCACCTACTTAGTACAGGATATTTCTTCCACCGTTGGATTGTGGTGATAGTTTGATCCCCCAATCCAATTGTAGGGTGGGCGGGTAGGGGGGTAGCATAGCAACCAATTCTTCGGTTGAAGAGACTTAACATGTTTTCGTTCCTTTTCGTTCTCTGTTTCACGTTTGTAATTACCCTTAACGCGATAATAACCCGGTGAAAAGCTTTGCTACTTGAACTTAGTATCCCGTTCCCGTGCTTTTTCACTTCATTCGATACCGGGTAAATACTCATGTATATTTGAGTAATGGGGAAAATGGGGTTAAGCCTTCTTCATGAAGACCGCACTTAAGGTAGAAAACTAAAACGAGAGAAAAGGGGAAGTACGAAAGAGGGCTGCGCCAAAATAAGTGGGTTAAGGTTAACAAGTTAGCGTTAGTTCTGGGTTAAGATAAGGGTTTTGGGCAGGGTTACAATTAGTTTTTACAGTTTTACTGAGCAGTTTTCCTCCTTTCCTATTTCTTCTTTTACTACATTGTATACACAGGGGGAAAATACGAGTGTGATTACATTCTCACAACCACGCTGTTTGTAGATATCGTGACCGAATGGTTAACGCGACCGATGCATATACCAATTCATAAAAAATGGGCTTAACTTCCTAAAATGCTTATGGACTTTAAAATGAGCTTTTAAATCTATACAAAAGAATAGAATAAACTTCGGTTCAAAACTTGGTCCGGTATTGGACTATTTTTTCCTTGATAAGTTTTCCAGAAGATCCGTTTAAGTTGTATTCTCGAGGCTGTGGATGTGTATCCAGAGAACAGTTAGGTGACCCATGTATGCGTAATGGAAAAAAAATGACGCAAATTTTGTCATCAACGGGATTGTGTAATACAAGTCTTGTACTAATACCGAACAGAAAACACACTGCAAAAACACTGATTTTCGAAGCAAATTCACGGTGAATTTAGGAAATTATAGTTAAGACCACTTAAAAAGCAAGTAGATCCGGAAAATTGAAGTAAAAGACGAGTTGTAAGATTACGTTTTACGCTGGCGTTTTGCATTTACATGAATCTGCTTGATGAAATGCATACTGATTTGTAGTGTCCTAAAGTAAATGGTACCATTTCCGTAGTAGATTAACTTTTAAATCGTAATGCAATTCTATTTATTCTTAAAAATTCTTCGAGAAAATTTTTTGTCGAATATATTTCTGTCAAACACGATTTAACTTCTTTCGTCAGTTCGTCCGTCGCATTGCGAATTTGAATAGATGAACGGCGATAGTTAATAATAGTAATGCTAATGCTAATCTTGCAGCTGCCGCTCGGTTTCTATAATCGACTGTAGCCATCAGACACCCACCGTGTATCGCTATAACAGCTACGCACTAATGGCTTTATCCGGTGTCGGTTCGCGTGTAATAATATATGGAAGTTTTAATGGCCGTTTGAACTGTACTGTCATTCGATTTTATTAACATCCTTCACAAGCCAGATGTGCAACAGCGTCAAATCTGGTGGTGATACAGTTAAAGATTACTTTTCTAAAAGGCGGGTTGTTAATAGCATTCTTAGCACCTAAACAACCTAGCTATTTACATCATACGGAGCTACAATATAATAAATTTTGTAGAAACAACATACATAGACCTCAACAAGGGGTTTTGTTTGATGGACTTATATCATATTACTTCTTTTAATATACCCAACTCCTAACCCGACTTTTCACGTATTATCTTTGAACCTTCGCAACGACACTGGCGTATTAAGGGCAACACTAAAAAGAGGGAAAGAGTGAACTATGGAAACTAATTTTACCCTTTCCTAAATACTAATCTCAACCCCAGAACTAACCCTAACTCCATACCCCATGTTTAAAACTAACTCTAATGTCATGATCTTAATTTTAGTGAGCAATTTCCTATTTTTCATTTTCCTCCTTTTAGTTTTACTCCGCATTACCCTTGTGGTGTCTTCTCGTGTTTTAAGGCTGCCTAATTCCGTGTTTGTTATGCGACAATATATAACTATTATTTAAATGCACGGAATGAAAAAGGTACTTACAAACGAAATTAATCAACAAGCCGCTATAGTATGGATCTGTGGAACAGTACGACCGGTTAGTCTGGTGGTTTAGTGCGATGCCTTTCAACTGAAAGGTTGTAGGTTCAAAACTGGTCGCTAACTAGTCGGTTGTGTCCTTGGGCAAGACACTTAACTTGCCTGAACCCAGCAAATTAATAGGTTCTACCAAGTTGAAGGAACGTGTCTATCATACACAATACAGTGCAATAGATCCATTAACCCGACGGTGGGCGCGAGGTAATCTGACGATTACCCGTGTGTTAACCCCCTTGGTTTTCCCATTTACGGCGATAAACATGAATATGCTATCCTATACCTATTGCTTGAAAATCGAACCGACTAATATTCAGGAATGCATCATAACATAATTATAATGAAATCTCGTCTTGGCTTTATGCAGTTACCTTATAATTGTATTCGCCTGGTGGATCATATTATATGGCGGTAAAATATTATAACGCGAATACGATCAGTGCTTTACCACATAAAATAATAAGCGGTAAGCAGACATTATAAAGTCTTAAAGAACGGGAGTACAGACACAGGATATAATAACAATATAACTGATTTATGAGGGTAAGCGGACTGTTGTTTCAGACAAAACGCTTGGTATTTAATAAATATAGCATATTAATTTCGCATATAAGCATACTTCTTTCCGTGTTAAGCCATCTCCACTATGGCTGAAGACGAACCACTCTTATTTTATTTGTTGTCCCAACAAAAACGTTATCGGCTTTAACATACAACACAAATCGGCTTCCGGTGAGTTACTGTCGCCTGCCATCCAAATATGCGTTTGCCCGGGTAACACTAAAAGGAAGGAAAGACGGAATAAGCGAAGGAGGGAAACTGCCCAATAAAATTACGGAAACTAATTTAAACCCTGCCCTAAACATCAATCTCAACCCCAGAACTAACCTTAACTCCAACCCAATGTTTAAAACTAATGTCATAATCTTTATTTTAGTGTGCAGTTTCACTCCTTCCCGCTTTCCCTCCTTTTAATTTCCCCTGTCCAGTGGCGGCGTTCGTGTATTTAAGTCGCCCGGGGCTACGTAATCACGTTAAGCCCGCCCTCGTTGTCTCGTTTTTATCTTAACGAATCCGGCAATACACACTGAATGATTTGTTCATGGCTTACCACGGTTAATTTTGTATTCGATTTAATATGTAGAGGTTTCATTTGAATAACGATTACCTTAGTTTATTTGCTGTTCGCTCCTTTAAAAATTAAAAAAAATAGGGAATATGTACTTGAAATACAGATGGCAAGCGGGAAATATTAAAATGACAATCGCTAAATCATGTCATTGAGAAATAAAATTAAAACATTTTAAAAAATATACGGAATCGCCTTTAAAACCCTAAAACACCACGGGGAATTCCAGGCAATTAGTTTAGACCAAAATAAAAGCAAGTTAAAACAATGTACAGTAGAGAGAACCTGTACGATTAGGTTTTCGTATAAAGATTGGGGCCAATGGTAGGATAGTAGGATTGGATATGTTTATCCCCGTGAATGTGAAAACCAGCGGGGTTAACACACGTGCAGTCGTCAAATCACCTCACGCCCACCGTCGGACTACCGGAGTTATTGCAGTATGTTGTGTATGATTGAGACTTTCCTTCGATTTGGTATAACCCATTAATCCGCTGGGTTTAGGCAATGTCCGTAAAGTGCCTGCCCAAGGACACAAACGACTAGCTAGCTACCAGCTTTGTACCTGCAACCTTTCGACTGAAAGACGACTTACTAAAGCACCAGACTAATCTGTCGGAATGTTGAGCTCTTAAAGCTATTGCGACAAAATAGCAACTATTTTGCGTGCCCGCCGTTGTCTAAATATAGTGCAGCAGTAAAAGAAGGAATGAAAGGTAGGAGGGACATTTTTAAAGTGCACACTAAAATTTTGGAAACTTTTTTTAAAACTTGCTCACACGACTTTTTTAAACCTGTTCACAACAAATTTCATCTTAGAACTAACCACAACTCGAAACCAAACCCTACCACTAACCCTTATGCCACAATCCTAATTTTATGGTGCAGTTTACCTCCTTCGACTTTCGTCACCCGTTCCCGATCTTAACATTCCATTTACGCGAACAGCAAGAACAAAGTTGTAAAAATATAACAATTTATTTTTCTTTCCTAGGAAAAAGTGGAATACGTGTTTCTTGGCATCTTCACTGTGGAATCATTTATGAAGATAATCGCATTTGGATTGGCGTTTCATCCGAACGCATATCTTCGAAACGGATGGAATATACTGGATTTCATCATTGTTATCGTCGGGTAAGCTACTAATGCGTCAAAATCTCTAAGCCTGGGTGGCTTGGTAAAATATGTTATATATGAAAACAAAATGTTTATGGCGAAATCCCACTGAAACAAAATTATTACGGAGTTTTCTTTTGGGAATTCTTATAAAAACAAACGGACTTTTAATGAACAAACACTTGGAAATATCGGTTTGCCTTTACGTTTTCAGTAAATAATAAAAACGTCCAATTTGTATAAAAACTTAGTAATTAGAGTCATCACGATCAGGATATCCGCAAAATTATTTAATTTGGGGAATCCCCCAAATCCACCGTTAGGGAATTCCCCAAATCCGCTTGACTTACATGGCAACAGAAGAAATGGTTTGTAAAGTAAAGTTTGTTATTTTCTGCCCGTAATGTTAGTTTCATATCTTTTAAATGTAAACAAATTCATGAGCGCCTTAACCAATTTTTATGGATAGGATAAGATATTTATGTTTATGAATGGGAAAACAAAGGAGGTTAAGACACGGGCAATCATCAGATCACTTAGCGTCCACCGTCATGTTACCGGAGATATCGCGGTATGTTGTGTATTAATCATACCGATGTTCAATTTAGTAGAACCCACTAATCCACTGGGTTTAGGCAATGTTCGCTAAGTGCTTTACCCAAGGAAGCGACCGACTAGCTAGCGACCAGTTTTAAGCCTGCAACATTTCGGTTGAAAGGCGTCGCACTAAACCATTAGACTAACCGGTCGTGATAATTTATTGGTCTCTTTACTAAAACCCCTGAATTACAAGACATCTATAATTGTAATGTATTAACTAACTTCTATAATGACATTATAGGTCAGGAGTAATATGCATATACCAATATTTCTACAAATATTGTACAAACAACTTCGCTTGATATTGGTATACTTATGCCTGGTGTCTACATTGGTGACCCCGAGCTGATAGTAGATAGGATAGGATATTCATGTTTATCGCCATAAATGGAAAAAACCCAAGGGGCGTTTTATACACAGATAATCACCCATGGTCAGGTTATATATTGGAGTGTTTTGAATAGAGCTATTGTAGTGTTTTGTGCAATGATTCAGACTTTCTTTTAATTCCGTAGAACCCATCATTTCCCAACATATAGTATAAATAGTTTACTTACAATCATTGCAATTAAGGCTGCTGTTTATTGAAATATTGTTTTTTAGTCTAAGAAAGTACTTTGTTATGGTCCAAGAATAACATGTTGGGTTCACTAGACTTTTTATTCCCTACAAATAACAGATTTGGTTGTATTGTTTTGAGGTGATGTGGTATTATATAGGGAGTGAGAAAAAATGGAGGTAGAGGTAATTTCTGGTTTAACGGGGGGCATTTAACACATGGCAATTAAGTTTTAGTTTACATACTAGTTTACCTGTACTGTTCATTAGATGTAATTTTATAGACCATTAAAAATAATGATAAAGGTATTTTTTATTTTAACAAAGGGTGACATTTAACACATGTTGGAATGCTTTAGTTTTGTTTCAATACATGTCATTTTCCAATTCAGATTGATTAGCATCGTATTCGAAATGGCAGATGTTGGGAGCACGGACAAAGTGCGCGCTCTCCGTGCATTTCGGGTGCTCAGGCCTCTTCGCCTTGTGTCCGGTGTACCAAGTATGTATTATTCATCTATTGAATGGATGTATTTGTATTGTAAGGGGCGAGTCCATATCAAAGAGTCTATGTGCGTCTATGTTTTTAATCTATGTTATTACAAAATACCACAAAGGAAAATTATTTTGTATTCTGTATTCCAAAGTATTTCAGAAAATGTATTGTAAAGGGGAATTCAACATTTAATGGGCGATGCAAAATTATTATTAAATAACATTGACGAAAAATCCACATTTTTAAGGGATTACTTTCAAACAATATTGATTAATCCATGTCCATTCACCATATTCTGAAGCTTCTACAGTTGTGTTTTTTCCCATATTTATGGTACGTTTTTTGAAATCACACAATTGCTATTTTTGATAATGTGTGGAGGTTTAATGCTTTTCCTATGTCCACAGTAAAGTTTGGAAACTTTAATGTATCCAGATGTAACATATTTCTCCTTGTGCCCACAGTCAGATTTTACTTAGTGATACTTACCTAACCCCAGTGGAATATTGGGTGGAACAAACAGCATAGTAATATATCTAATTATATAGACCACACCGCAATATCTGCGCTGACCTGGCAGTGGATATGTGTTATTCTGACGATTTACACTGTTATAATGCCTCCCCCATTATGCAATCCATTGTAAAACAAGAATAATTATATTCATTTGATATCCTCTAGACAGATTAACATAAAAAAATTATCACACAAGCCATTGTCAGATTACCTCGTGCTTAGCATCAGGTTACCGGAGCTATCTCAGTGTGTTGTATGTGATTAAGACATTTTTTAAGTTTTAGTTAAACCCATTAATCCACTTAATTCAAGGGATCTTCATTAAGTACCTTGACAAAGTAGCAATCAGTTTCGAATCTACAACCCTTTGGCTGAAAGACAACACACTAACCCACCAAACTATTCAGCCGAACCATATCCCATCCAATTTGCTACTTGCAGGTTTACAGGTTGTGTTAAATGCTATTATCCGAGCCATGCTCCCACTGTTGCACATTGCGCTTCTTGTGATATTTGTTATCGTCATCTATGCGGTCGTTGGCCTTGAACTGTTCAAAGGAAAACTCCACAAGACATGTTACTTCAACGAAACTGGTGAGTATTGTGGTAGTTAACAAACCCTATATTTCAGATCAGTGGTTACCAAACTGTTGTACTAGCGGTGATACGTGAGAATTTTTTATGTTGTACACGACTAAACTTCAGCATACTTTTTTAAATTCCAATAGCTACATATTTATTTTATCTGATCAAATGCTGAATAGTTTATAGGGACATAAACGCTAGACAAAAGCTTAAAATTGTACGAGATAAAAAAAGTTTGGAAATCACTGGTTTTAGGTAGTTTAAAAACCCAATAGAAATTTTTATTATTCATTTTACTTGCATAGCTAGGGTGTTTCATTGTGGTAGTATATATTGTAATAATAGAAGGGAAAATCATTCACTAATGGCAGACTTCCTATTTTCCCCTTTAACCTTTTTCTTTTCATTTTTTCACTCTTAACCTTTTTCCCCCTTTTTTTTATTTTTTAACTATAAACCTTTTCCTTTCCTTTTTTTTCACTTTTTAACAACTTGTTGTATGTCCACCAGGCATGACCAACATAATCGCCAATGACGACCCCCAACCTTGCGCCCCGTTGGGCTACGCGGGGCGCCATTGTCCGGAGGACACAGTGTGTAAAGATGGGTGGGTGGGCCCTGCGCATGGGATTATCAACTTCGACACTTTCTACTTTTCGTTCATCACAGTATTCCAATGCATTACAATGGAAGGATGGACTGAAGTCCTTTACTATGTAAGTAAATATAAGTTGTACCGTGTGTATTCACTTACACAAATTAACTAATTTTTTTTTACATTCAGTACCAATATTTACTGGTATTTTTCCAATGTAACAAATGTGTTAAGCCTAAGAGATACAGTCCGATTTAGCACTTTGTATTAAAGCAGGTGCAAATTGTAATACCTTTTACACCCATCATGGCCACATTATTTATTTTCTCGTTTTTATCTGTTGTGTACCATGTTTTTCGGTTTTGTGTTTAACTACTTTAGATTTGCCATGTTATTTATTTAGTTGATTTTTTGCCCCAATAATAACAGAAAATAGATAGAATCATGCCACAGAAAACAAAAAAACGGAAAAACAAACAGTCGTTAAAACACGAAACTGTTTCGATTTGTAGGTATATTCGTACCTAACCATAAGCAACCCATTTCTGCAATATCACATTTTCTTCTGCAGACACCCACCAATATACTATTTTATAATCCCTGGATGTATAATTTCAGACCAACAATGCCATGGGAAGCTATCTGCCTTGGATATATTTTGTCTCTCTTATTATCGTTGGCTCTTTTTTTGTCATGAATCTGATTCTTGGTGTCTTGAGCGGGTAAGTGTAGGTTAATTATTACATTTGGGAGGGATAAGATAGGATATTCATGTTTATCCCCGCAATTGGGAAAACCAAGGGGGTTAACAACCAGGCAATCGTCGGATTACCTCGTGCCCACCATCGGGTTACCGGAGACATTGCAGTGTGTTGTGTATTACTCACACGATCCTTCAATTTAGTAGAACCCATTAATCCGCTGAATTCAGGCAATGTTCGTTAAGTGCCTTGCCCAACAACATAACCGACCAGCTAGCGACCTGTTTTAAACCTGAACACAGGGAATGCAGTCGATCACCATTTACCAAACGGTGTGGAAAAATTAGTTACACTAGTGTCTTCGTACTGAAGGTACACATATACTTAATATATTAGAGCAATTGAGAGGTTAAGAGATAAATGTCCAATACTATAACTTTTCGACTTTAAGGCGACACTTAAACCCATAAAGCTATTACCACATATGATTTGTATTTTGTACTTGAGCTAAGTACGTAAGCTTTGAATAAGTGAATTAATGAGTTGAACTAAAGCCGCCCATATTTGTCATCTACACACTAGTTCATTGGTTCTTTGGTAGTAACTGGATTGACAAACAGTTATTTATGTTATTTTTAAGGCCAGTTATTCTGGTGGTTTAGTGCAACGCCTCTTAATCTAAGGGTGCAGATTCGAAATTGGTCGCTGAGTTATGGGTTGTGTCCTTGTGCAATGCACTTAACGGGACATTGCCTGAACCTAGCGGAATAATGGGTTTTTACTTAAAAATTTAAGAAACATCTGAACACAATCATACACAGAACACAATATCTCCTGCAACCCTTAAATGGGCGCAGGGGTAATCTGGCACTTGCCCGTGTGTTAACTCGCTGGATTTTCCCACTCACAGGGATAAACATGAATATTCCATCCTATCCTAAACATTTACCAATTTTTTCACAACGACTAATTTAAAAACAACCAACCGATTAAAACACCACAAGCCAACTCCTATATTCCCATTTCTAACTAACAACGACTTCCTATTCAGAGAGTTTTCCAAGGAAAGAGAGAAGGCCAACGCTCGTGGAGAGTTCCAGAAACTGAGAGAGAAACAGCAGCTAGATGAGGATGTGAGGGGATACATGGAGTGGATCACCCAAGCGGAGGATATTGATCCCGTGAATGAGGATGATGATATCGATGAAAAACGTGAGTTTTCTCCTTGGGTTTTAATCACTTAATTACCTTCTTATAGGATAGGATATTCATGTTCATCTCCGTGAATGAGAAAACCAAAGGGGTTATTGAGTAATCGTCAGATCACCTCGCGACCATCGTCGGGTTACCAGATCTATTGCAGTGTGTTGTATAATTGAGACATTCCTTGAATTTGGTAGAACCCATTAATCCGCTGGGTTAAGGCAATGTCCGTAAAGTGCCTTGCCCAAGGACACAACCGACTCGCTAGCGATGAGTTTCGTACCTACAACCTTTCGGCTGAAAGGTGCTGCACTATACCACCAACCGGTCGGAATATAGCCCCCACACTTTCCTACATATATATCCTATTTTAACCATGTAAGTTGGGGTTATTTTTCCGTGTTTGTAAGTACTTCATATACCTTAGACCCTGATTATTAGAGGTTACCTTATCAAAAAAACATCACAGAACCACATTAGTTTTTTAATATCTTATGATATTACCGGTAATGAAAATGTAAGTCAGTCATTTCATTTTCATACACCTAGGACAAACAATAATTCTTAAAGCTGTGCATATACCTAGGTTCTAAACCGCTAATACCTAGTTTCCGCCTGTTAATGGTTACCGCATTATAAAAATATCATTGGAAACAGTTAATTTCTTATCAGCAATAGTTTCCTTTTTAATAGTGTCATCCCCTAAAATTAAAAAAAAATCCCCATTATTTCTTCATTTTTTATTGGGTAACAGCAAAAAGGCTAAAGTTTAACTAGAAACAGCTATCGCATGTAATTTCTTGTCCACTGTTAGGAATGATTTGGGTCTTTTTAGTGAACATGGGATTGTGCAACCCAATCACAGCTTTACACAGTGTTAAAAGCTAACCCAATGCAATTGTGTGTGACAATTTGCAAGGCCAGGTGTAAGTAAAACAACAGAAAGACTATAGATCAGTACAGAATGCACAATTATGGGAAAGATATTGATTATAGTTCAAGGAGATTGGACAAGCGGCAGTTTCTTCATGCAGAAATTAATTCTGACATACAATTAATATAAGCCGTACCAGAGAAAATATCTTTATTTATTTTTCCGTTTTTAAGTGGTGTATCTTATCCTAGTTTTGGTAAAATTTTTGATTTTAAACCTATTTTCTTATCAATATATTTAATTCAAAAGACAAACTTATTTTTTGTTTAATAAAAGCAATAATATGTGTTTCATTGTCGAAACTTAAGTCTAAGGCTAAAAGTCGAATTTGCGAGGTGTTATTATATGTGTTTTATATTAACAAACTCTGTGTATATTATGTCTTATGACGTACATTGTTTTTATAATGTAGTGTAACAATAGTGATTGGATAAAAGCAGAATTTCATTTAAATTGAAGCCTCCATGCCAGATGGGTTGTTTCGTTTAAAAACGATTGTTTCCATTTCCGTTTTGACACCTACTTCTCCCTTCTCTTTCTGGCATATAGTTTGGCATACAGTTACAATAAAAACAACACAATCGCGCAGACAGTTCAAGGCCTATTGCAACCATGCGCACGTCTAATTGAAATCAGGCGCTTTATAATCATGCCGTACTCACATTACCTCTGGGATTGTTAATCGCAAGGAATTCAAACCACCGTCTGGAGGTTGCCTGATCAGCAATCGAGGCCGTAATAGGACATTACCGACCTCCCTCGAGCACTTATCTTTCCTATCCATGGTCATCCCTTGTCCGCTGGGCTCTTTAATCCGGTAACCCATTGACGCAGTTGTTTCATAATGAAGTTCAGAATGAAGTCATCCGTTAAATATAGCCATACCTGTTGCATGCGTGAAGGAGGGAAGCTAATTGGAGTTTAATAGAGGAAGCCGTACTGACAGCCTGTACGCTTGGGTCAATAAATATTAATAATACTAATACACAGGCCTGCATATATGTAGTATTTTTTATTACACATTATTGATAAGGCATTAAAGTTTTATTCATGCCTTTAGTTTTAAAGTTCTTATGTTTTTGAAGCTATTTAATGGCATTATATTTTAAAATATCTTTATTTTTAAAAATAAAAAGACTTATCAATCCATTGAAATAAATATATGTTTTAAAGTGTAAAATGATTTTTCAAATATTAAAAAAAACAGTAATTAGTGACAATAAAAAAAATTATTAATTGTCTTTTTTAATTCATTGTGTTTAAATTAATTTATTTTAATCAATATTTCAGTCACAGAATAAAATAATTTAAATATTACCATGGTAGTCCCTAGACGAAGTATAATTTGTTACTTTATGTCTTAGCTGACTTACTTCCTGATTTCAAAGCAAAACGGGACATTTCACTCTGTCATTACTGTTGTAAGAATAATAAATTGCTGGACTCATTCCATGGTCAGTCACCCCAAGAGCATTGGTTCAAAATAGAAGTGATTTAAGTTTGATTGACTAGGGTGGTAATGTGGAAGTCCAGGCCATCTCTGGTAAGCTTAAATGGTTAGAGCATCGACTATCAGCCAAAAGATTGTTTAAAAGTGCCCAATCATCCTAATATTTCCCCGCGTCACAGGTCAGGGCGACAACTTCGAGGACGGGTCGAGTGATGTCACAGCTGCACAAGCGGACGACACTTGGTGGCAGAAGCAGCGGTAAGTAGTAACCTGCTAAGTTCCTGCTTGCAGAGCCATAATATTCGGACGCTGATATTCGCAATGCTCCGAGCATGACGTAAAACCTGCACGTGGTGAAACAAAAATGTTTTATTTTTGAGTTTTCCCTTTTTCCATTCTGATCACTTTTATTTTTCCATTGCTTGGGTTTACATGGGATGCTTCATTCACCCTTCGGCAGAAAGAAACTATGCAAGACATGTTACAGGTAATCCCCATCCACCAAATAATGTACCTAGGTAAAACATTCACCAAAGCAAGATCGTGATTTCACGCTTGCCACACTTGCTCGCACATTATCTTGCATCTGATGCTGAAAGCTCTTACTCCAAATAACTTGTTTCACTTTTACTTAAAATAATTTCTGTTTTTATTCTTCTAATATGGAATATCCAATTTTTTTGTATTTTATGAAATATAGTTGCATTAATACGTTCTATTTTGCCAATTAATCTAACTTTAATATTTTGCACTGTTGTTTTTTTTCTTTTTTATGAACATAGCATATTGGTTTGATAATTAGCTGCTTTTAAATTGGCCACTTTTATTGCACATATCCTGTGAAAGCTTACTGATTCACTCTTAAAGTTTAGGGTTGTTGTTTGTTATGTGTGTTGTAATGACTGTTTACAATAAATTGACTTAAGTCTAAATGTCAAAATTACTTGATTGTTAGTCGTGTAAGTCGAAACATAGGTAAATAAGTTTCTTTTCGCCAATTAATCTTATTATTCCCAACTTTAGTACTATGCTGCACTATTATTTTTTTCTTTTTTATAATAAGCATATCGGTTTAAAAAATGGAACCATTGCTTTTCACACTGCTTTTACACTGGCCCATGTTATTGCATATTACGTAAAGAACTGCCTGATCACTTTAAAATTTTGGAATTGTTGATCATATATTATTTGTAAAGACTTTTTACAATGATTTGATATGAGTTAAAACGTTGAGTGACTTGAGTCACAATGTAAAAATGACTTGACTTTGGTGCTTCGAGAATGACTTGTATTAATTCAAGTCAACCGTTCTTTTTACAACAAACTATAAATATGCTGTCAATTAATTGCATTGGTCTTAATGGTATGTTTTAATTTTTGATATTACTTAACCAAAGTTGTCCCACCTTAAATGTACAAACTGCAATTTTATTTAAAAGTTTAACTTGACATGCGATGTCAAAACTTTGAATTTGGATTGACTTGACCCAAATTTCAAATATCTTTACTTATGACTTCTATATATGGTGACTTGACTTATGACTTGGTCCAATTGACTAGATTACAACACTGGTCATCAAGTAAATTTTTCAAAAGTTTAAAGGTCACTTGTTTAAAGCTCAGATCATTTGAAAATTAGTTTGTAGGGTCTCTGTTAAGTACACTTGCAATAATATGGTAATCTTAAACTGTTGATAAGATAATTGACTATGAATAAACTGGGTGATTAAGCTATTTTCAATGTAAAAAGCTGAATATTTATTACCTTCGATGGTGTATTATGGTTTTACCCCCAAACTGCTTTCTAGTGTCATAATTTTTATTATCTAATTCTTATATGCTCATTGTAACATTGAAGCCATATTTTGTAATTGTTGGGTACCTTGTATTTTGCTTGTGTGTATAAAGCGTGGCGTTAAAAACCACTGCAGTTCATTGTTAAAATGTGACTCCATGAAACCTTTTTACTTTTGATACTATCGGATTTACCGCTGACCCACAAATTTAGTCGCCGTTGGAAACGCTGGAATCGAAAAACGCGGAGGAAATGCCGACTCATGGTCAAGTCGCAGACATTTTATTGGCTAGTCATCGTTCTTGTCTTCCTCAACACGTTGTCGTTGGCGACGGAACATTACCAGCAACCTGACTGGCTCACAACCGTTCAAGGTAAATTAGGATAAAACAACACTGCATATTCTTTAGTTGCATTTTGCAATGCAAGCTATATGATTGATAATAACTGTCAGTTTTCTGGACAGGATACTTTTAAAATATTGGGATTTTATATTTTATTAATGTTAATTGGAATATGCAAGAAGCGTTCTTACACAGGCAATTGTTAGATTGTCTTGCGTCCACTGTTGGGTTACCAAAGCTTTTGCTTTGTGTTGTGTATAATTTAGACGTTTCTTCAGTTAAAGTTCAGGCATTGACCGTTACGTGTCTTGCCCAAGGACACAACTGACTAGCTATCGATCTGTTTCGATCCAACAACCTTTCGGCTGAAATTCAACCCACCAAGCTATACAGCTTGACATAACTTACCCTTAAATCACCTTTTATTGTTTCACAGATATATCAAACAAGGTTTTGTTGGGGATATTCACAATTGAGATGTTGCTCAAGATGTATGCACTAGGAATGCAGGTCTATTTCGTGTCCTTGTTCAATCGGTTCGACTGCTTTGTGGTGTGCGGGGGCATTGTGGAACTTGTGCTAACTGGGGCCAAGGTAAGAGAATGTGTTAATAGCAAGACACATGGGTGATAGGTTACAAATAATGATGTGAAAATGTTACCTATCCGTTCATTGTATTCTATATCTCTTTGTACTTAAATAAAACAAGTTACTATTATACTTTACAAAAAATTCGATTCAATAATATATATCACTCGTAAACTTATAAAATAACCATTAACTCTAAATTTTGTGGAAATTAATAAAAAAAATCATACAAATCAGGTATGCGTTTAAAAATTTAAAAAAATATCGAACGTAATATAACAAAGGCAGGTCATAAAGCATATTATGCGCTTGATGACAGTTTTACATTTTAAATTTTTATTGACATTACACTGTCATTAAGCAACTTAATCACTTTGATTTAGATAAACTGAAAAAACAGCAATATATTATTTGCTTTATTGTTACCAATATACTTTTCAACATGTTTCACAAGGTTTCGAGAAACAGCCACCACTAATGTTTTCTTTTCTCCCATAATAACAACAAGATGTGCCATTAAACTGTGCTGTGCTGTTTCGTTGCCTACTTTGTCTTCCTGCCATTTTTATTACTGACGTTCATATTGATCGTTTGTTTCCACCTGGTATCTATGGAATAAAAAACAAATTAATAAGTACAGAACTGAACATCCGTGTAAAACTTTTTTTATTCATTATGCTAAAAATAATCAATTTTCTTATTATTTTGTGATAAGAACAGCTTTGTATTGATAAATAGTTAAATGTTGATTGTAATTCAAGTAATATAGTCTTACAAGTAAGTGTAGTGGTTTAGTGCGTCACCTTTCAGTAGAAAGGTTGCAGGTTTGAAACTGGTCACTAGCTAGTCGTTGTGAGCAAAGCACTTTAACGGACATTGCATGAACCCAGCAGATTAATGGGTTTTACCAAATTAAAGGAACATATAAATCGTACACAACACACTCCGGTAACCCAACGATGGGCGCGAGGTAATCTGACGATTGCTTGTGTGTTAACTCCCTTTAGTTTTCCCATTCATGGGAATAGACATAAATATTCTATTTTTATTATGTTTATTATGGGTAAAAGCTTTATTATGTCCGGCCCGTTGGTCTAGCAGTTAAGCCCACTCCTTTCAATCGAAAGGTTGCAGGTGCGAAACTGGTCGCTAGCTAGTCGGTTGTGTCCTTGGGCAAGGCAAATTGCTTTACGGAAATTGCCTGAACCCAGCGGATTAATGGGTTCTACCAAATTGAAGGAACGTGTCTATTATATACAACACACTGTAATAGCTCCGGTAACCCGATGATGGGCGCGAGGTAATCTGATGATTGCCCGAGTGATAACGCTCCTTGCGTTTTCTCCTTTACGTGGATAAACATGAATATCCTATCCTATCTAAACTTGTCCAGATTTCTGTTTTTTTCTCCAATTTTTAATAGAATGGCCGTGTTGCGTGTTGTATTTAAAACATAATCCTGAGAATAGGCGTATATAATGCCCGCAAACATATTTAATACGGTATATTGTGGTATTAAATTCCCATTCATGTGGGAATTTACCATTATCACATCCTTTTACCAATTCGTTCTGTGCATTAGGTATTGGAGTTCGCTGAGCAATTTGGTTGCCTCTCTTCTCAATTCGATCCGATCCATTGCTGGTCTTCTGCTGCTCCTCTTTCTGTTCATCGTCATCTTCTCCCTTCTTGGGATTGCAGCTCTTTGGAAGGAAGATTTAACTCAATTGCTGAGGGAGACACGAAAATCCGATCCAATTTCGACACATTTCTACAAGCTCTGCTTACAGTGTTCCAGGTGTGAAAGCGTAAATTCTAGCTTTTTAGAACAATTTATTTTTTTACTCATCTATAAAAACCATGCAAAGGAGCCAACCACTAAGTAACTGACTCAAAACAAAGTCAGAAAAGCAGACAATTGAATAATCGACGTAACAAGGAAATATTAAAAATTCGGCAAGAGTAAAAATGCAAAAAAGTTATTTTACAACATAGAAATTAAATAAAAACTTTAAGCTTCCCAAGATTTTTCTAGTTTAAAGTCTGCATAATTTCCAATGCTAGAACCTTATTACTATTGTAGTTATTATGGAGTCACTTTTACACTAAACCATGATAACAAAATTACAGTTAATGATGAGTCAATTTTGCACTGACTGTGGGTTCTAAAAATAAATTGACTACGAAACAAAAAAATTAAATTATAAAAAATAATGGGGTCTCCTGTCAAAAAATGGGTGTTAAAAATAATGGGGTTTATATCAAAAATTGGGTGTTAAAAATAATGGGTTCATGTCAAAAATTGGGTGTTAAAAATAATGGGGTTCATGTCAAAAATTGGGTGTTAAAAATAATGGGGGGTTCATGTCAAAAATTGGCTTCTAAAAATAATGGGGTTCCTATCAAACATTGGCTTCTAAAGATAATGGGATTTTTGTCAAAAATTAGGTTCTAAAAATAATTTCTCCTTAGATTCTGACTGGTGAGGATTGGAATGTTGTGATGTATTATGGCATCCGCGCATATGGGGGGGCAAGCAGTATCGGACTCATAACCTCAATCTACTTCATCATCTTATTCGTCTGCGGGAACTACATTCTTCTCAATGTTTTCTTGGCTATCGCTGTCGATAATTTGGCTGACGCTGAAAGTCTTAACGTGGCACAGAAGGAAAAAGAAGAGGAACAGAAACGGAAAAAGACTCTTCGACTTAAGAAGTTAAGGTTGGTGGTTTGCTCCACATGTCCACACATATATTCAATGGTACCCCGCTTGGCGACCACCTCGATAACACGACCACCTCTTTATCAAGACCACTTTAGTGCAGTCCTATAGGTGGTCAGGTAAGCGAGGTTCCACTGTATAAGTTCAGTTTGCCAATATTTTCAGTAATCGGTGTATTTTTGGTAAAACTGTTGCTGTACAAATGCTAAATGTGATTGCATCTTTTAGGCTTAAACATTTTCATTACATTCGGTAGTATAACTATCGGTAACAGCTGCTTATCGGTGGATTTCTAGGCAGCTCTACAGCTAGCTTATTAGTCTATTAACCGAAAGGTCTTGGGTTCAAACCAGTCATGTTGTGTCTTTAGACAAAGGCATTTTAGCGATTGTAACACAAAACCAGTAGTTTAATGGTTTTAACAAAAACTGCAGCAGCTAGCATTTTTTAATCATGCACAACACATGGCAAAAGATCTGGTAATCACTGTGCATATTTGGCTAATGAATTGCAGTCAAATAGAGTCCCTTGTGATTTTTCAACCTCAGGATGAATATCAGTATCTTATGTCACCCTATTTTTTGCCATAACAGTCATAAATTTACATATACCCAATAAGGTATAGTTTGGGTGTCACACAGAAAAACAGCAAGTTTACACCTCACACACAGCAAAACAGTAAGTTTACACCTTTATACAGCACAGGAAACGACCATGGGCTGTCAGAATAGTTACACCGTGAAATATCCTAATGTTTTATTCAAATGGTTTATTCATATAATGTGGAAGTGCGTGCTCAATTTAATAGATTTTTAACTGGAATGCCTTTACGCATTTTGATTTAAATAATACATTGAAACATTATTCCCTCTCTGTGGAACCCCAAACGATTATATTCACAAAGCGTTTAAATTTTTGCATTATTAATAACATTTTGTTGATTTTCATAGGAAAAAACTAAAATGTTACATCAAAACCAATGATAGAACAACCAAAATTGTCCCCAGGGTTAAGAATACTCTTTATCAGGTTACTGTTTAGTTATTGCATTGTATTTAATTTATTTAATCAAAAATTTAATTTAGCTTAACCAAGTGGTTTAATCAGTCAACTAGAATAAAATAAACGCCTTGATAATACGCACTACAATAACTCACTCAGGTAACCCAACAATGGGCTGTGGTAACCCAAAAGTGTGTAAGAATCCTCCCATACATAAACGCAAGGTAATCTGACAATTACCTATGTGTCTAGTATGTTGATTTTCCCAAATAAGCTCACAAGCCAGACATAACAGCATATTTCCCCACCTTCCGGTAAAACAACCATTTCCCTTCTAACCCATCACTGGAACCCACAGGAACTTATTCAAGAAGAAGGAGACAGTAAGTGTGGATACGGGGGAGGGAGGAGACGGGTTGAACGACTTCCCGGGGAAGAAATACGATGAAACAGAGGATGGGATCGGGCTTCAAAATATCCGAGATTCCTCCCTGCAAGCTGATGACCTGAACCATGAGATAAGGTGAGTTTGGAGCATTTTTTCAGGTTTTTTTGTTTAATGACAAACACACAAAAAATAGAGAATCAGTGTATTTATACGAAACAAAGTGTAACAGCTCTGGTAACCCGACAGAGAGCGCCGCGAGGTAATCTTACGATTACCCATGTAAAAACGTTTCCATATGTAATCATGAGATAATTTGCCGATTACATGTGTGATGGCTTGCAATT
>CH003378.1:0-21697 GCA_000149265.1 Ciona savignyi
TTTTTGTCTATGTACATTAAAAATATGTTATAAGTAAAAAAGTTTATTTCATTTTGAAAACTCATTCTAAACGATTTCAAACAATACATCTATTTAAGGCGATTGATTAAAAATTGAAAATTTCACAAATTAATTAAAAATTGAATACTTCTATAACATCTTTGATAAGCTGACTATCAATGTCAACCATCAATTTAAATTTTGATAATTAGGTCGGTCACTATAAAATGCAGAAAAAAAGTTTTTGACATATAATTATTATGGGTCCCATTTGGAAAAATGGGACACATATTGTTTTTGTCCGTTTTTTTTTTTTCTTTTTTTTTTTTTTTTTTTTTTTTCTTTTTTTTTTTCGTCAAACGCTTGACAGGCATGGCTTGTGGCAACGACATCTACCAAAAGGGTAATGGAATCGCAATAAAACTTTGTCGTGTGTTAGATCACATGGTCTAGATGTGCACGGATCAAAATTTTGCGGAATATACTGAGGGGAATTCCCCCGGGAGGGGAAAAACCAAAACGGTATCTTTTTTTAAAAAAATCCCTTTTTTGGGCATAGCGCTTGAACAACTACTCCAATTTTAATTAGATTTGGTAAACTGTAAGTGCATTAGCCACTGATATACCACTTAAAAGAATTAAAAAAATTACCCAGGGAAATACCCTAAAAATAAGATTTTGTTTTCAAATCATGATTGTGACAGGCATGGCTTGTGGCAACGACACCTACCAGAAGGAGTAATGGAATGGCAATACAACTTTCTCATTTATTAGACAACATGGTCTAGATGTGCATAAACCGAAATTTTGGGGCATATACCAAGGGGAATTCCCCTTGGAGGTGAAAAACCAAAACGGTATATTTTTTTTAAAAATTACCTTTTTTAGGCAGAGCGCTTGAACGGCTACTCCAATTTCAATTAGATTTAGTAAACTGTAAGTGCATTAACCATTATACCCAGGGAAATATCCTAAAAATGAGATTTTGTTTTCAAATCATGATTGTGACAGGCATGGGTTGTAGCACCGACATCTATCAGAAGGAGTAATGGAATTGCAATAAAACTTTGTCATTTGTTAGACAACATGGCCTAGATTTGAAAAAACTAAAATTTTGGGTAATATATCCAGGGGAATTTCCCTGAGACGTTAAAAACCAAAACAATATTTTTTTCTAAAAAAATGGGCTTTTTTGCGCATAGCGCTTGAACGGCTGTTACAATTTGAATTAGATTCGGTAGAATGTAAGTGCATTAGTCATTGATTTAACACTTAAAAGAAATAATAAAATTACCTAGCCAAATACCCCCAAAAATAGGATATGGTCTCAAATCATGATTGTGACAAGCATGCCATGTCGCCCCGACATCTACCAAAAGGAGTAATGGAATCGCAATAAAAAGTGAACATTTCTTAGACAACATGGTTTAGATATGCAAAAACCAAAATTTTGGGTGATAAATTCAGGGGAATTCCCCTGGGACGTTAAAACCAAAACGCTATTTTATTCTAAAAATTTGCTTTTTTGGGCATAGCGCTTGAACGGCTGTTACAATTTGAATCAGATTCAGTGGAATGTAAGTGCATTAGTCACTGATTTAACACTTAGAAGAAATAATGAAATTACCTAGGAAAATACCCCAAAAAATAGGATATGGTCTCAAATCATGATTGTGACAAGCATGCGATGTCGCCCGATATCTACCAAAAGGAGTAATGGAATCGCAACGAAAATTGGACATTTCTTAGACAACATGGTTTAGATATGCAAAAACCAAAATTTTGGGTAATAAATTCAGGGGAATTCCTGTGGGACGTTAAAAACCAAAACGGTATTTTTTCTAAAAAAATTGCCCTTTTTGGGCATAGCGCTTAAACGGGTGTTACAATTTTAATCAGATTTAGTGGAATGTAAGTGCATTAGTCACTGATTTAACACTTAGAAGAACTACTGAAATTACCTAGGGAAATACCCAAAAAATAGGATATGGTCTCAAATCATTTTTGTGACAAGCATGCCATGTCGCCCCGACATCTACCAAAATGAGTAATGAAATCAAAATGAAAATTGGACATTTGTAAGTCAACATGGTCTCAATATGCAGAAACCAAAAATTTGAGTAATAAATCTAGGAGAATTCCCCTCCGACGTTAAAAAACCAAAACATTTTTTTTCTAATAAATTCGATTTTGTGGCCATAGCGCTTGAACGGCTGCTCTATTTTATAAAAATTCGGTAAAATGTTAAAACATTAGACATTCTGTGCCAATTAATTAAAGAAAACAATTACTGAGGTTAATTTCCATGAAAACGAAGATATATTCCTGAATTATGATTGTGACAGGCATGCCATATCGCACTAATATCTCCAACAAGAAGTCGACAAATCAGAGGATTATTTGGGAATTTAGCTTTATTTCACTACAGCGCTTGAAAAGAAGCTATAATTTAAAACATTTGTGGTGAAATGTTCGTAAATTAAGACGTTTATTCTTTATTTACCTTAATATTGAAAATATGTTTGGTATGTTAACTGTGGGACCCATGCGTTTATGCTTGCAGAAACAAAGTACATACTCAGTGTATAAAATACAAATTATGGTTAGGGACCCTGTAGCATGAATATAGGGTATACAACATGTGTTTAACAAATAGTGATGGTTAAACACGTGGTTGACACTCTCTAGTTGTATATACCTCGTGTTTGTTTGCCGTTTCAGGCAGTTGGTACTTGACAAAATCAGAATACAACACAAGGAACAATAATTAAATCAAAATTTAAACAATATAAGCGTTTATTTAATATATGGGACAATATTTAAACCAACATTTAAACTACATAAGCGTTTATTGAATATATGGGACAATAATTAAATCAACATTTAAACAATATAAGCATCTATTGAATATATAGAACAATAATTAAATCAACATTTAAACAATATAAGCGTTTATTAATAATATGGAACAATAATTAAATCAACATTTTAACAATATAAGCGTTTATTGAATATATAGAACAATAATAAAATCAACATTTAAACAATATAAGCGTTTATTGAAAATATGGAACAATAATTAAATCAACATTTTAACAATATAAGCGTTTATTGAATATATAGAACAATAATAAAATCAACATTTGAACAATATCAGCTTTTATTAAAAATATAGAACAATAATTAAATCAACATTTCAACAATATAAGCGTTTATTGAAAATATGGAACAATAATTAAATCAACATTGGAACAATATAAGCTTTTATTGAAAATATGGAACAACAATTAAATCAACATTTCAACAATATAAGCGTTTATTGAATATATAGAACAATAATTAAATCAACATTTAAACAATATAAGCGTTTATTGAATATATGGAACAATAATTAAATCAACATTTGAACAATATAAGCGTTTATTGAATATATGGAACAATAATTAAATCAACATTTGAACAATATAAGCATCTTCCATTTAGATCATTTGCCCAAATGTTTTGGTTCAGTGATCGCGGATTTGTATTCTTCAAACCACACTTTGAGATCATCAATCTCATATCCTTCTAAAATGAAATTCTGAAAGTAAATTTAAAATAAGTTGAACATGCGGTTAAGCAACAGCACAACACTAATAATTTACTCGCATAGAGTGTTATTACACAAGTAATCGTCAAATAACCTCGCACCCACCAATACTTTAGATTTTGGTAGAACCCAATCATCACTGGATTCATGTAAAGTCCGCTAATTGCTTCGCCCACACAATCAACGAACTAGAATCCAGTTTCGAACTATGAACTCTTCGACTAAAGAGTGACACAATAACCCAACAAGCAACTCAACCGAACAAAACTTTTAAAATCCAAGTGCAGTTTCGGTGCTTTTTTTAATTTTTTACAATTTTATCATTAACCAGAATAGCGACCATTTTTTTTAATCAGAGGCATCTATATCTTAAAAAACAATTGTCAAAAGTTTCGAATTAGAAACATAACAGAATAGTGATTCTGTGTGGATAGGTCATTATAGCAGGGTATCCTTCAACTAAACTTAATATCGTGGTATGGCCTTGTCGGTAATTTAAAGAAGTGTATGGGACATTAAAGTGATATTTTGTTTGTAACATTGATGAAAACAAATAGTACTTACCTATTTTTACACTTAAAATGTGAACTTCATTTAAACTCTTTTAAACTTGATTCATTTAAATGAAGGTTAGGTTAAGATATTCATGTTTTTCCCCGTGAATGGGAAAACCAAGGGGGTTAACACACGGGCAATCGTCATTTCACTTTGGGCCCACCGTCGGGTTACATGGGCTATTGCAGACTTGCAGTATGTTGTATATGTCAGACACGTTCCTTTAATTTGGTAGAACCTCTTAATCCGCTGGGTTCAGGCAATGTCCGTAAAGTGCCCTGCCCAAAGACAACCGAATAGCTAGGACAGTTTCGCACCTGCAACCTTTCAATTAAAATGCACTTAACCGTCAGACTAACCGGCCAGATTTCACATCAATCATACACATCATCACATGAAACTGAGGATTACCTGGGGAGAAGGGAGTTGTAGTATTGCTTCTTGCAACATATGTTGACCTTCTAGTGAAAGTCTGTTCCAGTCCAAATACAGTTCCGATATTTTGCCAACACACCCAGCCCAGACATTGTAGCTGCGTGGTTATCTAAATACACTTTCCCCAACCTTCCATAGCTTCTGACTGTAAGTTTGATCTGTGTAGAACATAAATGTTAAAACTCCGGCCCGATGGTCTAGCGGTTAAGTGCGTCGCCTTTCAATCGAAAGGTTGCAGGTGCGAAACTGGTCGCTAGCTAGTCGGTTGTGTTCTTGGGCAAGGCACTTTACGGACATTGCCTGAACCCAGCGGATTAATGGGTTCTACCAAATTGAAGGAACATGTCTATCACATACAACACACTGCAATAGCTCCGGTAACCCGACGATGGGCGCGAGGTGATCTGACGATTGCCCGTGTGATAACCCCTGGGGTTTTCCCATTCACGGGGATAAACATGAATATCCTATCCTATCCTATCCTATCCTATCCTATCCTATCCTATCCTATCCTATCCTAACTCCACAATGAATATATCCTGTGGATTGAATTATATGTCACAAATCAACTATTAAATAAACCGATTTGAATAATCATTTGAAAAATAACAAGTTATAACAACTTAGATGATTTTATATATATGTACACTTAATTAATACAGTAGCCCGTGTTGGAACTGTATGGTGGTTCGCTGGCGATAGTCGTTACAGAAGGTTATCCTGGAACTTTAGGGAGCAAATCAGAGATTCACCTTGAACTTAGGTAACTAATTTAGGTGTTAGGACGGTTAGCGTAACCGTTACATTATACGCATTGGTATACAAGAACAGTCTTAGGGGTGAGCCCATGATAGGTTTAAACCTTGGCAAGAAACAAAATTGGACTTCCTCTGTTTTGTAATAAAATAGGAGTAGTTCGTAGGTTTATCTGGCCAAGGTTAAGAGTTGGTTGAGAATCTATGTATCAAACCACAGCGTGCAGTGGTACCTTTGATCTTTCGGTTTACAAGTTAGGACGGGTTAATGTTGAGTTGTAATGCAATTCCCACATTTATTTAACATTATCTTCTTTGTGGTATTAATTATTAAGCATCATCTTCATATTTTGTATTGGTTTATGGGAATACTAAAGTTTCTGCAAAAGTTTCTTTGAGGCATTTGTGCAGTAATTTTAATTTTATAACATTTTCCAAGTTTTTTAAAATATACATTATGGTTTGGCGGCTACCTCTGGCTATACCAACCCTAAAGAGTGGATTGTGGTGTAGGAAGCCGTTGCAGGTCGCTGCCTATTTCGCTAGATTGTTCCTTGTAGGCACCCAGGTAAAAATATTTATTACTTTAGTTACAAATAGGTTAGGCGTTGCATTATTTATCGTTTGGTTATATAGTATTACTGACTTGGTAATCTGCGTATTCTGTTTACAAGCTTCGTTTGTTATTTGTTCTATGTCATTAATCATTATTTCCGTTAATTGGCATTCCGTAAGAATATGCCTTATATTATCTGTTTCGTTTCCGCAAAATTTACAATTTCTTATTAATACTTTTCCGTTCCGGTATTGCATTCCAATTTTGTCTCTATACCAATCGCCGAAATGATATGCGTTATGCGCTATTTTATAGTTTCTATCGCGTTCTAAATTAGTAAAGTGGGATTTGGTTCGTTTTTCACTTAGTGTAATTTGCGGCCATTTTATGATTTCACTATTTTCACATATAACTGTTGATTGCGCTACATTTTTTAAAAGTTCTAGGTATATAGGCTTTAGTTTATTAGATTCCCATTGAAAATCGGTTCGACGCAGCTGGTATATTGTTTTGCGTATATCAGTAAAAAAGGCGTTAGGTTCCGTTGCATTTATTGGCGAATTCGTGTAAAGCTTATTATTTATTACTTTTATCGTTGATCCCAAGTTATATCGAGTCTACTCTTGGGCTATTGTTTCGATTTTTTCTAATTTACTTAAGTCATACAAACTGGTTGCTCGTACGGCCTTTAGTTTTGGAGTTACGTTAGGAGCGAACAATCCTCCATCCTTAGGGTGCGCTATTAGTTTTTTCCTAGCTATGCGGTCTATCTTAAAAGGATACCATATGAATTTATAAATATAGTTATTGATTTCGTTTATAAAATGTTCAGGCAATAGCATGTGTCTTCCTATTGTTATTAGTTGCGGTATAAAAAGAGAGTTTATAATCATTATTCTACCTTTTAACGTTAATTTGCGTTTGAGATTTTTCCAATACAAAGTATTTATCACGCGTCGGGATTTTGCTATGTTGTCTTGTATGCAGTCAATACTTAAGCTAAAATAAACGCAAGATAAAGTATTTTTATCTTTTCTTTTATGCAGTCACTTGGGAAGTCTTCGTTTAATATATTTTGAATTGATATATCGTTTGTAATAATTTGTGTTTTACCTGTGTTCATTATTTGACCAGATGCTTTTTCGAGTGTTTTTAATTCCCTTATTACCTCCTTTAGGGATTGCGCATTTGATATTATTATAGACAGATCGTCTGCATATTGTTCTAATTTTAACTCTATTTTATTTAGTTTAAATCAAGTTATGTTTTTATTAATATTTATCTTTCTGTTTAATATTTCTACACCAATTAGGAATAACAACATGCTACATGGGCAGCCTTGTCGTATTCCTCTCGTTATTCTAATATTTTTTGTAAAAGCTCCGTTTAATTCTATTTTGCTTTGAATATTATTATATATTATCCTCAGCCAATTGATTAAGTATTTGGGTATGTTAAGTTTTGATAATATTTTGAATAGATATGAATAATTTACCCGGTCGAAAGCCTTTTCAAAATCGATTGCAATGATTGTTAGATTTTTATTGAATTGTTTCGCTGCGTCTATACATGCCTTTACGTTATATAGATTGTCGTTAATTGATCTTCCGCGTATTGCACACTTTTGGTCTCGGCTTATTATTTTGGGGATAACTATATTTAGACGGTTTGCTATTATTTTACTTAATATTTTATAGTCCGTATTTAGTAGCGAAATAGGTCTCCAATTTCTGATGTCTTTTTTGTCCCCTTTTTTGTAGATTAATTTAATTATAGCGGCTCTCATGGTTTCTGGCATAGTTCCTTTTAAGTAAATATTGTTATATAGCTCTTCCATGTCGTATTTAATATTGTCCCATAAAAGTCTATATATTTTTATAGTTAGGCCGTCACATCCTGGGGTACTATTAGTGTTCGATTCAATTAGGCAGTTGTAGATTTCTTTATGGTTTATTGGTCGGGACATTTTCTTTAGTTGGTATTGGTCAAAGGTTAAGGGTTCTATAATAGATACGTATTCATCTATATCGTTTACATTTATTTCTTCACTTGTCCGTAGGCCGCGATAAAAGTTCTCTATTGCGATAATGGTTTGTTCTTTATTTTCTGTTAATGATCCCGTTTTATTATATATAGAATATATGCTATCCCGGTTGCATTTTGTTTCTTCGTATTTAAAGAATTCCTTGGTTGGTTTTTCTTCATCTTCTATAATTTTTATTTTGGACCTAATTATTGCGCCTTCATTAATTTTACGTTCATACTGATTAATGTTTTCTTTTAATCGTAGTATTTTTGTTATGATTTTTTCAGATTGAACTCGGTTTTCTAAATCATTTAACTCTTGCACTTTAGTAATATATCGTTTTCGTTCCGCTTGCGTAATACTTTGAGAATAGTTTCGTACTTCATTCGTAATGAGTTTCTTTCCGTTTTCCCACCATAAGGACGTATTCATATATTTTGTTTTTTGATGTTGCCAATTATTCCACATTATGCTTATATTTTCAATTAGGTCATAATGTTTTAATATTGAATTGTTTATTTTGTAGAAGGATAATCCCCATTTACAATTGCTATTTATTTTAAGGGTTATGACTGGGCAATTATTGTGGTCAGAAATATAGTTGTATTCTATCTAATCTAGTGGCACTCGTTTTTGTAATCCTCGTAAATTCAATCTTTTGTTTATTTATTAGACGAAATGCGTCGTGAAAGTTAAGCCCGTCTTGTAGTCGTTTTAGCGCTATCCTGTCTCTGTTTTTCTTTTTATCATAATTTGCTTTTATGTCGATTTCATTCGATACCATATTAAAGTCGCCAACCAGTAAGTCAATTGTTTCGTTTTCGTTTTCTAGTTTATCTTTCAATTTATAGATCATTTGTTCTCTGTTAAGTAGATTAATATAGGTCTGACCAGCTTTTAAATAAATGTTATATAAGTTAATTTCATTATGTTTATATTTAAGGTTTAATTTTTGAACACGGTTTTCAAATAATATATCATGATGAATTTTGTACATTGACAGGATGTGCTTTTTGACGAAGATTGCGGTTCCTTGGCGGAAGGATGTAATACGATGTTCGGGCGCATTGGCGAAAATTTCAATGTTACTCTGCGATTTGAATTTGGAGATCATTTCCTGGGTAAGTACGTGGGTTTCTTGTATTAGTAGTATGTCGATTTTATTGGATTCCATGTAATAAATTATCTTTTTAATTTTGTTTAGAAGTCCATTTGTGTTTAAAGATCCAATTTTCAAATTATTAACCATCTCTGGGTTTGGCTCCATTAGATTTTTAACGGTTTGTTTGCGTTTAACGCGATTTATGAGTCAGTTCGTTTTCTTTTAGGTGAAGAAGTTGCCTCTGACGTGAAGATGTCCGTTTGTTCAATTACTGATCTCCGAATTGTAGGTATGTCATTTGCATTGTCTGGTGTTCCATAAATTGACTCTACATTTGATTCCTTTCGGTGAATGGGTATGGCTTGTTTTGTCTCGTTATACATGGTCATGGGCTCGGTGGGTTCATTAGTGTCACTGGATGAATCGCTAAGGTGATGAATTTTTGTTGGTTGTTGTTTTAGTGTCGTTTTGCCTTGTTTGTTTTCCTGTGTGTTGTCCATGGGGTTTTCAATTGGTTGGTCTATTTTGTACTGTTCTTGACGGTTTGGTGATTTGTTTTTCTTTCCCCCTTTGCTTTTCTCTGTGATAGCGGGGTGAGGGGTTTCTTTGGGGTACTGTTTACCGCCGTCATGTTTGGAAAATCTTCCAAATTGAAGATACTTTCATCGTATTGGTTCGGCCCTTCTTGTCGCATTTCATTTTCACTGTAAAATTCTGGCCAGTTTTCCAATAGTCCAAATCTGTTTGTTAATTTAATTCTACGACAGACCACTCGTCTCGTAAATTGGAACAAAATTAGAACGTATTGAAAATTGGAACAAAATTGAAACAATTCTTTGTTTGTTTATTTTACAACCTTTTTCCCTTGATCTCACGCTCAAGCAGAAATAAGCCGGTTATTAACGTCGGTTCTTAAAACTTTTTAAATATACCAGGCTGTGGTGGGTCAATTGTATTAATTTTTCTACCAAGATGTTCATATTCATTTCAGCTTTCTAATGGTATACGTTTATAAGATATGGTTAATGATTTTCAGCTTTAATTAACTGATTAAGTCGGTGTCCTACTCTGTGCTGTAACGGCGAAAACTTCGACTAGTGTTGACGTTTTATTGAATAATTCTACTACTGGTGGCGCGATTGAGTTTATTTTTTTGCAAAGATGTCCCTCTTGAATGCAGTTTTCCAACAATATAAAAATTTTGCAGTCGAACTTGATTATTGAAAAGTTTTCGGCACATGAACTATAGCCAAACTTAATTTGTAATCCAAAGTTGCAGAATATGCTCGTGGATAAGTCATTTCTTGCTTTCCTTTTACGTCACAATGTCATTTAAGGTGCCAAGTACTTCGCACGTGGTGAAATTTCCAGTAAACGAAACAGCATTTACCTGTATACCGAGATTTTAGTTTTTTTGGTAAACAGTTGTTATGTTTGCAAATCGTGCATACTTCTTTATACTAGTTGAGAGCGTTCTTACTTTTATAGGAATATATATATACTAAGTTAGGATTTTTAGCAAAATAAGGTAGCCTATACATAAACGATAGTTTTATATATTATGTCAGCTCAGTTTTAACGAAACGCGTATTTGGTTAAAAATTTTTTGTCGCAGCTTTACCCGTAAAATGCCACACCTACCCACATTGTGTGAGTAATGCAACTTTAAATGAAAGGAGATGTTACCAATAACATGTTGCGTTGCTCTTACCGCAAGTACAATTTTGAGCGAGTGGAAAATTTTTATATATATGTGGTGCCAGGGCTGTCAAAGAATAAAGGTGGTAATCCCAAGGTTAAAAACCCAAGGGTGCAGTTTAAAATTAAAAGTAATTTTTCGTTTACGAATAGAATTTTAATTTTCGCGTAGCTTTTTATTACAGGGATAGAATTTTAAATATATAGTGAATTAAATGATGATGTCTGAATATAAAAATAAAGTGGTAAGTATGAGACCGGTTATCCGAAGAACTAAGACTGGAGAGGTGGTCCTTCGGTCGACCAAGGAAGCCCAAGCATACAAGCGTTCGAACAAAAGTCATTGCGTGTGCCCTTCCGCGATGGAGGTACGCAAGAAAGCAATTGACCAAGTGAGGGCTCTGGGTGCTGTTGAAACGGAGGAAAACATCCTATCGCAGCACGAAATTTATTTCGGGGCGTACACAGGGAAGTCCTTTCGTTGGCTAATGGAGAACGATATGGGCTATGCTGGCTATATGGTGGCATCCACTATAAAAGAAGGGGTAGTGGACAGTCCACTAGGCGGCAATAAAAACGCCTTAAAAATCTACCTTCAAATGTTTCCAGAGGGAAAGAAAGTAGTTCGCAAGAAATTACTCCCGAGTTCTGGAAAAAAAAGTGGTCGTGGTGGGCGATAAAAGAAAGCTCTTTGAAACCGAGGTCAAGTCGACACTGAAACGGGTCGATTTTGAGGACGTTGAGGACCGAGAGCTAGTAGAAGCAGTAATGCTTATTGAAAACCTTTCCCAACAGTCCACCAGTGTCAAACAAAAAGAGGACGCTGTTGTCAGAGGCGGTCCATCTGCAGTGTCGCTACCTCGAGGCTGGGAGGCGAGTTTACCCAAGTCCGACCATGCGTGGGTCAGTCAGACTTTGTGCAAAAAGTCCAAAGATGGAAGAGTGCTTCTGAAATCGGAAGCCCTGACACAGCTATGTTGGTACCCGCCTCAGCCTCCCACGGTATGCAACCAACTACCAAGAATGGATCGCTACTTTGCAAGCAAGATTGTTCTCTTCATGCCGAAGCGAATCTGGAAATGCGATCTTGCGTGCCCTCGCTGCAAGAGCCCTTCAATGATTTCATGCGGGTTATACAGAAACACGCGTCTCGTGCTCGACACAGATGGTTTCTACAACCTTGCTGGTGAGTATTTGGAATGTCGGGATTGTCAGAAGCGGGAAATTAGTTGGTCGAATGACATACTCTGTCAGCTCGATCCTGGAAGATTTCACCAGTTCCCGGCTATACTTACACGCCAACTAGCTTGCGATTTGGGTGTCGTTACTCTCATGCGTCAGCGTGGGTTGGGAAATAGCGCCACCCAATTGCAGAAAACTCTGACTAAAAGGCACGCCGAAAAATGGTTACAAAGATCAGTGCACTACTTGAGTGATCAATGCCATTTTTTAAATGCATCACGAAAAGGATTGGTCGCAGCGTTTCCTTGCGCTGAACCACCGACGCAGCGCATGGTGCCGACAGCAAAGTGGTTGCGAATGGTGTATTCAAAGGACGTACTGAACCGATCGGTCGAGCTGAAAGCGTCCATCACCAGTGTCTTTGGGCGAGTTCTGAAGATTGATTCGACGAAGCAAATTGTTAAGAAGCTTGCCGGAAAAGCTGACAGGACGGCAAAGTGGCTAACTAACGTTGGCAACGAGCACGGTCAGATCTTAAAAAGCGTACTCACCAGCGCCGAAGGCTCCGTCGGTCTTGCACTCATGGGAAAGGGTATCGTGCGGCGGTTCGCCGATGCAGGTATCCGCCCACCGATCCTTCTGTACACAGATCGGGATTGTTGCGGCGGTCATATGCCTTTCGCCCTAAGTGTATTTCCCGGCTGGGAGAGCAGCGTAAAGGTGCGTCTTGATATATGGCATTTCATAAGGCAATTGGCCGCGTGCTGCACTACTGAAAGTCATCCTCTGTACGGAGAATTTCTGTCGCAGCTATCTGCTTGTATTTTCGAGTATGACGAAGACGATCTGGACCGACTCTCTAGAGCAAGGATGCGAGAAATGATATCGGCTGGTATACATAACAGTACGATGCAGGACGCGCGCCAAAAGTTGACAAAGCGTGAGCGAAATCTTCATTGTCGTCGACGAACCCGCGGAGCCGAGAAGACCCAGGAGTTGATCGAGAAATTGCTTGAAGCGTATTCGTCTTCTGCTGCGTGTGACACGACAGGAGTGCCCTTGCTTAAGGTCGACTGTCTCGAAGATGTCTGGAAATCCCAGGTGCGCCACGTTCCGTGCATTCAAGACCCTCCAGATATACAGCTTTACACCAAGACCGGCACACAGACCGTTGGTGACGTGGTGTTGCCCGTTTACCGGTGTGCCAGGGGTTCAACGTCTCTTGAGTCTTTTCACGAACATGTGAAAATATTTGTACCTGGAACCAGAGCTAGCGATGTGTATTTTCAAGCGTACCTGCTGGATGGTTTATCCAGGTGGAATGCTGATCGGGCGAGAGAGGCCGATACGGCCTCGTTTACGTCTGTTGGCTCGTTCTCCTACTCGGAACAAATGAAGCGGGTTGCTAATTTGCTTTACAAACAAGCGATGTCGACCGACCGCGAGTTTGTATACTGCAAATCGTCTCGAAGCTACACTGGAGAACTGATCGGCGTGGAGTACCTTTACCAGCAAACCGGGAGGTGTTTGCTCGATGCCGTCTCCGCGACATCGAAACGGACGAGGACGACGTTGACTGGTACGTGGAGGTTACAACAGACGAAGGCTTTGACGAATCGGGTGACCCAACTGTACCCGACGTTGACTTGGTGATCGATGTCCAGTTGACCGCGACAGTCGATGCTCCGGAATCGAGAACGCCCTCTGACGTCGTTGCTGTTCCTCCACAAGCCGAGAACGATGTAGTTCCTCATTCACCTGCCCAGGAGACTATGGGGGCAGGCGATACGGTAGGAGGATACGAAAAGGTCGAGGAGTTGGCCAGTTTTCTTCTTCAACTGTCTGACTCGGGACGAGCGATCAGTAACGTGGAAGCTGAAGAAATCATTCGCTTGTGGAACAACCTGTCAGACTACGACAAGTAAGTAAACGTTAATTCTTATTGTTTTCTTATTAATTGCGGTTTACCTTTTTTGCAGGAAACCCACTCAGTTCGCACCCCGGCACCGAACTGCCTTGACTCGTGGTCGCTTCCGGAACAGAAAAGGAAGTTCTCTAGCGGCTGGTACCGCGGGGATAGACAGCATCCGAAGGGGGTTCTTGAGCGACGGCTGTCCGGCCCAGTGCCCAGACTGTAACCGTTACTGTGACAGCATGATGCAGCGACTGTGCCAGAAGTATCCCGGACGAGTCGTGGACGGCGGTAAACGGGTGGACAGATGGATGCTCGTCTCTCGAGCGTACAACAGAATCCGCTGGGCCGTTTTTAACTCGACTTTGGTGATGAACAACACCGATATTCAGGTGGTGGCAGTCAACCATACCACAATAAAACAGTGGTGGAACAGAAAAAACAAGTCCCATGAAGCTGCTGTCATTAAACAAGGCATCCGGCTGTCGCCACCACGTCTCGTGGCCGAACAACCGCTGGTTGCAGCAAAACCTCAACCTGGGCCGTTGCCAAAATTCGATGATGGTGATCTTTTTGCTGTGGTTAATCCGGCACCGACCGTACCTCAGCTAATGCTTTGTGACGTTCAGCCATCGCAACAAACGACGTCCCGCTCCACCAATTGGTATCGGACAAAACGGGAAAAAGATACCTTGGAAGGAAAGTTGGTTCGTCGAAACGCTGCTCGGACAAAGCCAACGACCTGTCGAAAGTGCAACGAAGTTCGAGACAAAGAAAGCCACACCCAATACTATGGAAGTTGGTATTGCCCGAAAGCATTTTCAGTCACCAAGGAAGAATGGCTGATCGTTTGACGCTTGGCAAAAGACTTGACTTTTTAGTGTTATAAGAATGTTTTAGCTGTTAATGTTTTGTTCCCTGTATGCGTATCCGTAACAGGGCAGTTGCTTGAACCTACATCTCTGGTATGCGCATCCGTAACCGGATGATACAAGCAACTCGGCGAATGTCACCGCTCGCTCAGACTGCAAAGATGTTACTGCTGCGCTTGCTTAAGTGACTAACAGCTTTGTTTTTGCTTTCAGGTGATAGGATTTTAAAAAAAAATTGTAAAAAATTATTTAAAAATGCCCCAACCAACGTAAGTGTGTCTGTATAGTTTTAGGGTTGTGATTCGTGTTAGAATTGCGATTAAATCTTTCCTCAACCACGCAGAGTAAACCTGGGAAACGCCAGAATCGGCAAAGTGGTATTCATGGGTGTTGGCACATCGATGCCGACACCCATGAACCGACGACGCCCACCGAAGGGTACCAAGAAAACCACTCCTCCCACCAAAACATTCACAAGTGAGTGCATTGTTCGTTGTACGGAGCCGAAATTTAGCCTTACACTTCGCATTCACCAAACTGTTTGTGTTTCAGGACCAGCAACAGAAAATTAAAGAAAAGGTTAAAAAATATTATTTACAAAATTCAAAAAATGAGCATCGAAACAGAAGAGTATAAGAAAACAAACCAAATAAAAACGGAAATAGATAAACAGTTAAACGACAGAAAACAAAGTAAACTGGAAAATGAAGAAAATAAAACAAAACAAAAAAATTCGTTGTGGTTCTTCAGCGGGATATATAGGGCGATCGCGTTCCAGTTCAATCGCAGATTGTTCCAGTTATGTATAGGCGCAATTATCCTTGTAAAATGCAATATTATTAGTTTTTGAGTTGACCAGTAAGATATGGAGTAAAAGGAACATCAAGAGCAGAACATAGTTGAATTTAAGTTTTTTAAATATACCTGCAAATCATTATTTTTAACAATCTTTTCCAAAACGTGACAAATAAGAAGTAGAAATTTAATTTGCACACTTTGTAAGATACGTAGGGTATTTAATCGGCTAAAATTCAGACCGAACAGAGATAAACGAATTGCCCGTCGCCGCTAGGTGGAAGTGAAGTCCGACCGGGACCACGGTCAGGATAACAGCGGAATTTGGACGGAGTAGCTTAAAATGAAAAGAGTTTAAGGAAAAATTATGATACTTATTGTTGTGGACGACATCTGTTTTACTTCAACCGAACCGCCCACACGAGGTAAGACACGTCACCGATGCTCTACAACATGGCGAAAGATGACGGGTTTATGTCATCCCATGTGTACGGGGGTACAATACAAAAATATTCAATGTATCGATGAAATTTTAAAAACAGGAAAGAATTTAGGAATATTTGTTAAACCAGGTTTGAGAGACACACAAGTTGGCGTGGTGTATTTAAAAGTAAAACGCATCAAAATATCAAGCTTTAAGAGGGGTGTGGGGATCTTGTAGTAGTGATAAGGATATCTAGTGATGGGGGCATTGTGAAATGGGCTTGTCGGTAATTGAAATAAGTGGGCAGGTCAAAAAAGTGGTAATGCGTGTGTTTCATGACAATAAAGCTTATTATAAACAACTCAGTCCATTTTACACACAACCGCGCAGAAAGTGGTCATGGTGACGATCGAACCGAGAACCTATAACCTCCGCTCTTGTATATGAGCTATTGTATGAAAAAGTAACCTAGTTCCAACCATAACACTTCCGCTATTTTAATACTTCCATTCGATGGTTACTCTTTAGTAACTGACAGGTAAAACAAAATATTTAATTATTCAAACATTATTTGGTTTTGATACCAAAATTTACTTATGGAACTCTAAAAAAAACATAATTTGTGTGAGTGTATAACAACAAAGTTATATAATGCATATTACATATTTAAAATAACAATATTACACAAACAGCCCAAGTAAGCTTAATTTATTTAAATTTGATTCATTTAAAACAAATCAATCATACACAACATCACTTTAAATTGAGGCTTACCTGAGGAGAAGGGAGTTGTTGTATTGCTCCTTGCAACATACGTTGACTTTCTGGTGAAAGTTCGTTCCAGTCCAAATCCAGTTTCGATATTTTGCCAACACACTCAGCCAGACATTGTGCTGTGTGGTCATCCAAGCTCCCATAGCTTCCCACTGTAAGTTTGATCTGTGTAGAACAGGAATGTTAAACCTCCACAATGAATATATCCTTTTGATTGAATTGTATGTGCAATAATCAACTAAGAAATACAAACAAACCAATTTTAATAATCATTTGAAATATAACAAGTTATAACAACTTAGCAGTTGGAATATTGGTGGCAAAACATGATTTGATAGTACAATTATTAAACCCATCATGGGCTCATCCCTAAGACTGTTCTTGTATAACAAATCGTATAATGTATCGGTTGCGTAAACCATCCTACCACTTGACTTAGTTGTCTATGTTCACAGTGACTTCCTGAAGTTCCAACACAACCTGCTGTAACGACTATGGCCAGCAAATCCTCATACCGAGTGTGCAATCAAATGTCAATGCACCAAAGATACACTACACAAGTAAAATATAAAAGATCAAGCTTCTGGTGCGAGCGATGTGGGGTGACATTGTGCAAAGTGCCCTGTTTTGAGGTATACCATACACTTAGAGGATATGGGAAATAGTGTTTATGTTTGTATGCATTTTTTACACTTTCTTTACTGTTATTTTTCATACATTTCACAGTTTTAGTTCTAAAAAACTCCAGAAACTTCAATGCGTTTTGGTTCATTTTTTCATAATGTAGTCAGAAAAAAAAGGAAAAATCCAACTAGGAATCAATCGTGAAAAACTCTTGAAAATAAAAATACAGTTTAAATTTTCCCGAGTAGAAACACTATTGGTTAATCCACATTTCAAATTTCATAGCATTTGGACATACCAATAATTAGTGATTATTATGGGTCCCAAATTTTTGTGACACATATTTTTTTGTCAATTATCTACTTAACCCAAAGGAATTATTCCCTGAAACCATGAAAAACTAAATCGGGCTGTTTTGGGTATTTACCTTCATTTCACTATACAGCGCTTAAAAAGAAGCTTTAATTTAAAACAGTTGTGGTGAAATGTTCGTAAATTTAAGACGTTTATTCTTTATTTAACTACACATGGAAAATAAGTTTGGTTAGATGACTATGGGACACATGCGTTAATGCTTGCAGAAACAAACTACATACTCGGTGTATAAAATACAATCTATAAAATACACTGGCTTATGTGCAGTCTATTGAATTTTATACCATATTTACATTTGTGGAAAATACATTAGGCTTTACGGCCACCTCTGGCTAAACCAACCCTAAATAATCGAGAGGGGTATACAAGTGTTTACCGACGTATTTTTCCAGTTTTTATTAAAGTCTTTGCTATGTGTTTTCATTGTATAAACAAAAATGAACCAAACTAGATGATTAGTTGCACTGTCCAACTACAACACGCAAAATGCATATGCCACATACACATTGTAGCTTGCTAACATGACTGTGGGTGGTGTCTTGTGTTATAACTCCCTACGATTCCTTAAATATAACTCCATACGATTCCTCTTTTAGACAAGCCGCATACCTAGAATCTACCTCCAATAAAGAAAATATTATGTAAATTTTAGTGAACACCACTTTATATGTAAAGAAAATTCTGCTCAACTTTGAAAATTTGAGGTGCACTGACAAACGAAATACTCTAATTATTGGTATGCTCAAATGATATGAAAATTGGAATGTAGACTATCTAATAGTGTCTAATAATTTGTACCCAGGAAAATTTAAACTGTCTTTTTTTCTTCAGTAGTTTTTTTACTATTCCTAATTGAAATTTCCTTTTAATCTAACTATAATATGAAAAAATAAACCAAAACGCATGAAGTTTTTAGAGTTTTGTAGAACTAAAACAGTGAAAAGTATAAAAAAGAACAGTAAAGGAAGTGTAGAAAAGGCATTCAAAACCAAACAAACACAAAAACTATTTCAAATATTCTCGAATTGTATGATATTCTTCAAAGCAAGGCACACGGAACTAGTCTCGCCGCCTGCCTTTTTCTTTATCGTGCTCTCAACAGGCCCAGCTGGATTCATGCTTTAGTGAGCACAAGGCATAACCGCCTGCTGCGAAAACGACACCAACAATCTCCTTTTTATCTTAATGGCACGAAATTCACAGAGAATGTAAAGAAAGACTTGCTTGACAAAAAGAGCTACTCCGCAAGTTAATTTAGCGGTCTTTTTGCAGGATTGAATGGTGCCAGCGGCATGTCACAGTCCGAACTGGACTAGGGTCGGAACAATGGATGGAATTTGAACGAGTAGCTTAAATTGAAATTAGTTTACAAGGAACAAGTTACTTATTGGTGTGGATGACATCTATTTTACATTAACCAAGCCACCCACAAAAGGTCAGACCGTCACCGATGATCAACAACATGGCGGAAGATGACGGGTTTGTATCACCCCATTTTTACGGGGGTAAGGGGTCTATGCGTTAAGCAAATTGTTTTAAAGATTAATTAAACTACAATACAAAAATATTTAATGTTTGAATAAGATTTAAAAAAACATATTTTTTGTTGAACCAGGTTGGAGAGACACACAAGTTGGCGTGATGTATTTTAAAGTCAACCACATAAAAATATAAAGCTTTGAGAAAGGGTGTGGGGATCGTTTAGTAGTGATGAGGATATCTAGTGATTGAGGCAGGGTAATATTGTGGTATGGGCTTACTGGTAATTAAAATAAGTGAGCAGGGCATAAAAGTGGTAATGTGTGTGTTTATTGACAATAAATCTCATTATAAACAACTCAATCTGTAGAAATCAACAGGGGCGAAGCCTCTACCCTACATTGTCAACCCTGCGTTGGCGAATTCGAGCTGCTCAACGTATTTAACCAGGGATTGCTTTATATTTTACAACAAAACACCCTCTTGTGCTGTCATGCAATTGCGATAGCAAATTAACGGTAGCTATTCAAAATACAGTATATGGAACACAATTTTTGGGTTATCTTTCGTGCGGTATTGAACAGCTAATCAATATAAACCTGCTTTTATGTAGCAAAGGACAGAAAGACCGAAATTACTATGACCTTCTAAATTGGCAGCGATGCCGTGACGCTTCATTGAGCAAACAGAAATCGACAATTATAGATACTTGGGGTTTGGGCTCTAAAATGACTGTCACACAGTCCATTTTAAACACAACCGCACAGAAAGTGATCAGGGTAAAGATCAAACCAAGAATCTGTCTGGTTATAACCTCCTTTCTTGTATAAATGAGCTATTGTATTAAGCATCCTCGACTGCCATTACCATGGATACAGTTCGTGCTCCCATTTTGGTACTTTCGCAATTGTGATCGTCATTTACTTATTTTTACGGGGGGAAGTTTTGAAACACAATATTTTGATTATTTAAACATTAGGTTGTTTTGATGCCAAACAATGCCTTAAAATACATGATCACGTGTTTATGATATATTTTACAAAACAAGTTAAACAATGCATTTTATTTACATTTTTGACTGATTATTTGCAGTATATTTATTGAACAAATTAAAAATTTAATTTTAACACGATTACCAAATCCAGTAAACTTAAATTATTTAAACTTGATTTATTTAATACACATCAATCATTCACAACATCACATGAAACTGAGGGTTACCTGGGGAGAAGGGAGTTGTTGTATTGCTTCTTGCAACATAAGTTGACCTTGTGGTGAAAGTTTGTTCCAGTACAAATCCAGTTTCGATATATTGTTAACACACCCAGCCAGACATCGTGCTGTGTGGTCATCCAACCTCACATAGCTTCTCACTGCAAGTTTGATCTGTGTAGAACAGGAATGCTTATAGTTGATTATGGTTCAATTGAGCTGTCAATCAAATTTCCGAAAACTACGTAACAAACCACAGCGTGCAGTGGTATCTTTAAACTTGCGGCTTATAAGCAAGGACGGGTTAATTGTAATGCAATTCTCACATTTATTTATCAATATCTTCTTTGTGGTATTAATTATAGGAGACTTCTTTTTATTTGTTAAAATGTTTTATAGAAACATTAAGGTTTCAGCAAAACTTTATTTGAGGCTTATGTGCAGTAAATCTTACAAAATTTTCCCATTTTCCAAAATGTTGTCATTTTTTTGTCACCGGACGGGTTTATGTCACCCGATACGTACGAGGAGTGGTCTAAGCGTTAGTCGAATTATTTTGAAGTGTTATTTAATTAACAAAATAGACTTAATGTGAAAAAAGACAGTAACAAATATTTAATGTATTGATGGGACTTTTAAAACATGAAAGAATTTAAGGATATTTTTTGAAACAAGTTTGAGAAACACACAAGTTGGCGTGATGTATTTTAAAGTCAGCCACATCAAAATATTACGCTTTTGGTGGGGGTGTGGGGATCTTGTTGTAGTAATGAGGATATATAGTAATTGAAACAGGGTGTAACCGACAAACGGTCACATTCATAACTAAATAACTCCTAATTAGAATAACCAACTACCAACTTAAAACAATTTAATAACAAACCAAGGGCGGCAAGGCGAACTGGAAAAATGAAAATTTGGCAACAAAATTTGGCTTTGAAATGGGGGAAATGTAAGGGGGAAGGGGATAGGTTTTCTAATACTGAAGTACTGAGGTATGCAGCTGTAAAATAAATATAAGTTAGTAAGCCACCACTACTACAAATAAAACTGCAATAAAAAATAGGAAAAACAAACAACTGCACCGAAACCAACTATAACTGTCAATTGAACGAATGTAGAACTGAAGGACGAACTAATAAAACGGAAAAGCGAGAAATTAAGGAATTTAAATTAAAGTGTGCAGCGTTTGACGCGCTGGCATACGAGGACCGAGTTAATTGTGTGACTCTGTAGTTAACACAGGGTAATATTGTGGTATGGACTTGTCTGTATTTAAAATAAGTTGGCAGGGCATACAAGAGTGCGGTATAATGATTTGGGTGACTCTGT